>MNAD01000766.1:15000-16596 GCA_001895945.1 Trametes pubescens
ACCTGTCTGACTATTTGATGCATCCTGTGGGATTATTTGTGACACCACTGTACAGATTTGCTACTTGCTAGCAGCAGTGCCACTGGCATTTTTTGTGCACTGCACAAGGCTGTTGTTCGCATTTTTGGAGTTTGTAGTGTGTGTCTAGGGACTGTATGGGTGTCAGAAGTGGTGTTCACATTTTCTGTATGCTCTGCGCATTTTTTGTAGGCCCTCCGCATTTTCTGTATGCCCCCTCCGCATTTTTTGAATGCACACTTACAATTTATTGGTCTATGCCATAGGGCACTGCTCGCATTTTTGGTGTGTGCAGTGAGCCCACTATCCTGCAGTGTACCAGGCAGTGGTTCGCATTTTTGAGGTGCACAGAAGAGCAGTGTTCGCATTTTTGGGATGGTGCACAACTGCCAAGCAGGCTTGATGGCATTTTTGGTGCCAGAGTGGAAGAGGATGGTGTTCGCATTTTTTGTGTGCACTGATGAGGTCTGAATCCATGTCTGACATGATGCAGGAGGTGCCAGGATGTGTTGTGTGAGCAGGAGGAAGGTGCAGAGCCAGAGGCAGCAAAGTGTCCCATGGCCAAGTCTTTGTAGAGCACTGTTCTGGGGCTAGCCACAGTTCTGCATGCCAGTGCGTCAAAATAACGACCTAGGATGGGTCTATGAATACCTAGGGTACTGTCCAGGGTGTTGTGGAGGGTGCCCAGGGGGTAGGGGAGTAGCTTGGGTCGCATTTTCCAAAATGTGCGCAGGTGTTTTGGCCAAAACCCCATTGCGCAGGGGAGAACGCGATATAGTGGACACCATTTTTCACGCCTCATGCGCGACGCGTCAAATAGGCGCCATGGAGAGCGCCCTGCCTACCTCATGAGGGAAAGCTGAAAGGCTTGAATAGAACAGTGCACAAGTGCCTAGTAATTCAAGGGCTAGTAAGTGAGTAACTCGGCCTAGTAGGGCGAACGGACACTACCGCTAGTAGACTGCGGCTGACATTAGTCGGCTGCAGGTAGAACGGGTAACCCAAGTAATCTGAAAGGAAACCACTGCTCAGTAAGCCGAACCGATAGAGCCCAAGTAGACCGAGGCTGACACTAGTCAGCCACGGGTAGAACGGAGGATATCCTAGTAAGCGGAAAGGCTTCAATCGCTCAGTAAGCGGAACGGTTGCGACCTTAGTAGACAGGGGCTGACACTAGTCAGCCGCGGGTAGAACGGGGGACAACCTAGTAAGCGGAAAGGCAACACTCGCTCAGTAGGCCGGAACGGAATAATAAACCAAGTAGACTGAGGCTGACATTAGTCGGGCTCAGGTAGAACGGGAATTCCTAGTAAGGCTGAACCGCAACCAGTCAGTTTCGGAACGGAATCTCTAAGTAAGGCTTTCAAAGTCGGAAAGGATCGAGACCTAGTAAGGGGCTGACAAATAGGAGGGGTCGAAAGTGTGCTTGCGGGCTATCCAGTAGGCCCTCCTAGTGGGGAGGCTGGCATTCCCTGGACCGAGCCATAGATGCGCCTGCCTGACAGGATGTACTGGTTTGTGAATGGGATAGTCGAGCATATACTGAATTTTTTGTTTGGTCGCTCAAAGCGGTCGGAC
>MNAD01000768.1:0-77365 GCA_001895945.1 Trametes pubescens
GGCAAGTTCGGTAAGTCTGACTTCTTTTGAGCTTAGAGCGCAGGGCTCATAACCTATGAGCGCAAATCTCAGTCAGACGCGATGTACGCAGGACTAATAGAATCAATTGGTGTACCTATGAGCGCGAATCTAAGGGACGCAAACGTAGGTAAGTANCAAGTAAGCGAACAATAAGTAAACGGGGCGGCTCACCTCAGTCAGACGCGATGTACGCGGGACTGAGGTGAGCGGGCGCGCAATGCGCGTATAAGTATGGCGGAAACAAATAAAACACTAATCGAGTAAGTAGAACAAGAGCGGGCGCGGGCGGGAAACGAGGTGCGGTATTGTAACCTACAGAGACCGTTGCGCAACCTACTATAACAGATGTGATCGTGAGGTGGGGCGCGAGGCAGGCATGCGCTCGCGCCAAGCACCGCGCGGAGGGCGCGGCGGGCGGCTTGAACGCTCACATAGCTCATTGAAGAACACCAGACAGACGCTGGACGGTAACATGTTCAGTTCGTGAAGCCGTAGGAGTAAGGCGGGTGTACGCACTGCACTTCAGGCATTATAGGTTCTCCAGTTGTATACGCTACTGTGCCGCCATTGAGACTGCAGAATCCGGCCTGGGAATCGTCGCAATAGATGACGCACGTTTCACCGTCGTCTAAGGCTGCAAGCTAGCACAGAGGACGTGTTCAACCCTCTCTGTTTGTTTTCTGATAGTGGTGTAGTTGCAAGTCATCTACCTCGAACATATGCTGGACTTCATCAGTCTACACCTTTAAGTGAGTACCACAGAGATGTTGAATATCAACTGCAAATATGCATACCGGAGTGTTTCCAAAATACCTGGTGTATATGTCTCCGCCAGACTCTCTCGAGCTGCCAAGATAGTTTGCAATGTGGGTGGCCAGTTTCTTGGTGTCTCTGTAGCTGTTGGAAGTTGGGACCACATACAGTAATGGTAAGAGGTGGTTAATAGAACTGCTTACCTTTGACTGATAAACTCGGCCTCATTGGAGTCACAATAACCGACTTCGATGTGCTTGTCGTACACAGAAAGCTCGCGTCTAGCAACATCGTGAGATACATGGACAGAATGGCTCGATGCCATGATCCTATGCATCTGTAGCTGGTTGTCTGGCTGCACGACTTGGAATGTTGTGACCGGCTCAAACTCGAAGCGACCAACGCCGAAGGGTTGGAAGTCATACAGTTGCGCAACTATCATAGGTCGTTAACCAAGATGCAACTTTGCGATACCAAATTGAAAAAGGGACTCGTACCTTGATGCTCGACTCTGACTGTCTGCCCGGGGCCAATGGTGGTGTAGGCGGAATCGCTGAGGTTCTGCGTGCTCAGCTGGAGTTTGACGCCGGTGAAGGTGACGGGCGTGCCGCTCTTGCTGATGGTGAACGAACAAGTCGGGAGCTCGCCGTCAAGGATACTGTCGTACTTGAAGACCTTGACGGGCTCGAGACCAGTATTAGTGACCGCGGCGGTAATCTTGATGTCGCCGATAGATCGCACGCTAGTCGGGCCTATCAATAAGCGAGGTCAGACCGCTGTGAGCGTATATGTGGGGCCATCGAAGGACATACCGGTTAAAGCGACGACCAGAGGAGAAGGCGGCTTGGTGGCATTGGCTAGACAGAGCGCAGTGGAAATAAGGATAGCAATTGTATGGAGGAACATGGCAAGTTGGGAGGTAGAGAGGGGTTCAAGGCAATGGCGGGGGGTCTTTGAAAGACTAGCCCCTCTGTGCAGGAGCAATTCTTGTACTTAAGTACTCTTGTATGACGGGCTGACAGCAAGGAACTAACTTTTGGTAGAGGGTGATCCACTCCCTCGACACAACGACCTATGTTAATGATACGCATCTGATCGAACATATTGCCGATAACAGCGGTACGTGCAACCTGCCAATGTCGTGATTGCTGTGTGCAACATCAGACAAGACGCGATAAACTCTGCATCTGACAGTCAAAGGCTGTTGATCGTGAATGTTGTGAGCGTGCGCATCCTGCTGGTAGGAAACACATCTACTTTAGAAACATTGTGGCACCCTACTAGGCCACAGACACTGATACAGATGTCATTCAGTGTTCCTGGCGGACGAGTAAGGCATGAAAGACAGTACGCACCGGATGCGCGTGGGTTAATGCATACATAATGATTGACCGTGGCGTTGTCAGGTTCAATCCAGCAGTGGGCCACCCCGGGGCCCGGGCGACGACATCACAGTGCTAGTGCGTGGGCCACGGTGCCATGCCTATATGCACGTAGCAGCGTCTGCCGATAGAGCATGAAGCTTTCGTTTGGTAATCTTCTCGCTCACTCAGTGAAGCTCAGTGCGGGGCAAAGTCTGGGAGGAACCTTCAACGGCCGAGATGCGTGCTACTAGTATACTGTGACGGCGAGAGTTGGGGAGACGGGCGCTCAAACATAGGCAAGATCTGGTGATCCGTGGGAAGATTACCCCCCGACGTGGAATGTGGTCGTGAAGAGTGCCAGCGCTTAGGACCACTACCTCCCGCTCTCTGCACCAGAATGGCACGGATGACCACCATGGACAGAGAAAACAACAGCAAACGGGGCTGGGGACGCCATATATACCAGGGGCGTCGAGAGAGGACACAAATCCACCCCCCATTCCCCCCACCACTCCCAAGAGCCCGCGCAATGGCCTCATTCGACTCTCCCATCCACCCTGCATCCTCACACATTCACTCAGAGGCTCTGTATAGCTCTGTATGTGAGAGCGTACATGTGGACCCACTATATGACATTGATGCTGCATTTATCCGAATGGATTTAGCGCATCCGGGACCTGGGCCGTCTCCCGATCCCCGAGGGGACTACTCGTCCTATGACAGCCGTCTACACCTCGAGCAGGAGTTCTTGAATGACTAGTACGTCGCATTATACTCGCCTTATATTGCGTTGCTAAACTTCATGTCAGCCTGGCCGCGCGGCCTCCGTCGTCTCTTACTTCCGACGATGCCGCAGTGTATACCTATGGACCACCAGTGTCTCTTTCGAGCACGCCCGAGCCCGGTCCTCACTCGCAATACGCGTACGACCAGTGGTATCCTAACCCCATATTGTCTGCCCTCCAGTCAGACTTTGACATGCACCAGCACTCTTCCATGAGCGTCGACCCGTGGGCAACCAGAGGTACAATCCCAGTCCAGAGCGCCTATTCGACCATTGCAGACACGCTTGGATGCTGCCTCGCGGACGTGTACGCGCCGGCCCCGCCATCTGCCAGTGCCACGGCGCCCTCGCGGACCTCTAAGTCCACAGCGGATACCAGCGGATGCCAGATGGACTCTACTGCAGAGTCTCGCAGGTGCAAAAGCAGCCGCATCTGCGAACAAGCTGCCCAGTCTCCCCCTTCCTACCCTTCCCCTGCTGCCTCGTCGTCGCGCCATGGGTCCAAACCGAAAGTCATCTCCACTCCCCGTCGGAACATCGCCGTCTCGCCAAACACGCGCCCCGCCCCCTCCACGAACCCCTTGCAATGCCCATTCTGCTCGTATGAGGCGCGCCACGGGCGCGTCCCGGACATCAAACAGCACCTCCTGACGCACACTCGCGGCAACAAGTACGACTTCCTGTGCTGCGGCGTCCCGCTCGCCCAGGCGGAGGAGCTCAGGGTGCCCGCGGAGGTGAAGAGAGAGGCGCCTCTCGTATATGAAGGGATCAAGATGGTGGGCGGGTGTTGGAAGGGGTTCAGCAGGCGGGACGTGCTGGCGCGGCATTTGCGCTCGACGGTGGGCAAGTGTTTTGGGGATGCACGAGCGCCGTATCTGCTGGGGAACCAGCGCGGCCATTGATCTTCTCTTTCCTTTCTTTGTGTTCATGGCCTCAAGGTGTACAAATCATAGGATGTGCGGTCAGTGTCATACTCAGGACTAGAAGTCGCCTCATTGGTTAGGTCTACGTTGTTGGTTAGCGGAATCTGTGTAGTTGTAGATATGTGTTCCCTCTCCCATCCATTGTCTTTCATCGTCTCATCTCCTTATCCCTGTCTCTCTTGAACATACACATGCAATGAATTTGCCGTTCCCGCATATCGAGCGACGATGCTCAGTCACCGGCGTTGAAACATTGCAAGCATACGGTAACGTGATCGCGTTATGTAGCTCCTCGCCGCTCGACGAGTTTCCCAAGCCATCTTCTGAGAAAACTCTGTTTGCGCATGACGGAACGCAGGTGACACTTTTCCATCGAGAGTAAGGGTTCGAACGACCCTTGCAAGATACACTACTACGCCGGTATACGATACATCGTTACATAGATGCACGACCGGTAGCGGGCAGCGCTGCTACCGTCCGACAGGCAGAGCACGGTACACTTACTTCCTGCTGCTCCTTCAATCTGTCCTGACCATGGCGCATGTTACACACAGCCAGCGATGAACTGGACACCTAGAAAACGCATCTTGGTTTTCCCACTCGCGCAGCGCCCTGAGAGGCCGCGCGCGAGCAGGTACTTATCCCGAGGGCCACGAGGTGATACGCACCGTGACCAGGACCTGTACTAGTAGGACGAATGTTGTGAAATCGTCTCCGTCGATTTCAGAAGCATGCGGTGCAAGGGGTCCCAGACGCAGAAGTGTAGACACGCAGTCAGAACTGCAGTTTCACGATCTGTGCGATGGCCAGCATGCGAACGTATGTAATCAAAGCCAATGATATTGAGGACTGCTGATATGCATGCGACTAGACTATCATACACCAGATCGTAACGAAGCTGAACGCACCTATGTAAATTTGGAAACAGCGTGAAATGTAGGCTCCTCTTAGTGCTCAATCGTCCACGGGTATAACGCGAAGGTTGAACGATCGAGCGTGGAGGGAGTCGAATATATCAATCTTCCACTTCGCTAGTAAAGGAGACGAAGGCATGGAAAGCCGTGTCCCTAGGCATGAGCGAGTGGGGTGTAGACGACAAGCGGCCGAAGACAATCGGAAAAGGCATGTCGGTAGCGCAATCAGAGTGAGCAAAGTGCCGAAGCTAGCATTGACGAACGCAGGGAAGGAGGGAGTCCGAGAAGAGACGAAGAGGCAGGACGACAGGAGAATTTATAGCGTCGCGCATGCGCCTGCCCTGAAGTGCAGCCACGTGATGCGCGCGTCCCGGCGCTCGCGTTTGATCGAGCGGACGTTCCACGCGCGCTTGCCACCAGGAGCACTCTTGAGCTTGAACCACACCGTCGTCCACAACCTCCCGTGTCTACCTCTTTCTTGCCCTCACCCACCGAAGATGATTATCGCACCTGCTACCGACCCTCCGGTTGCAAGATCAATGGGAACTTCTCCTGGATCCGACGCTGCCAAGCCTGCACTCCAGGACTCTACTAGCCACAACATACCAGCTGCACCCCCCTCACTCTCCCAAAAGATGCAGGTACTCAGCGAAAACGGGGGAAACAAGGAGGGAATTGCTTTCCTGGAGAATCTAAGCGTACCAACCGTCATACTCGATGCACCGGTCGTCACTCATACCATGGCTGCCACACTATCCCTCTCACTGTTGGGACACACGCTGTTCCTCAAGAGTCAAGTCCCATTGTACGTGGCTACATAGTCGCATATATCAACCACTAACGCCCTGCAACCAGCCCCGTCGCGCAACTGATGCGCATGCCAGGCGGCGGGTCCAATGCCAAGGTGGCGAAGAAGCGTGAAGAGCTACTAGCCACCTTCGACACGCTTTCCTCCCATCTCCGGACCACATTCGTCGCGCTCTCAACCGCGTACGCGAAGTGCAAACTTGCCAAGGACAAGGCAGCCGATGTCCCCGGCGACGAGAACAGCCAGAAGGTCTCGCGAGCTAGCAGTTCCACCAACGGGACACAGCGGGGAAGCGCGCACCTCATGTTCATCCTTGGGCCGAGCGTGGGCGCCGCTCGCGCAAGAATCCTGCTCACAATCGACGGTCTAGAAGTGAAGGTGTGGGGCGAGCGTGTGGACATGACCTCGCATGAGGACGCCGATGAACCCGGAGACGAGGATTCCGTCGATAACGACGGCACGGATGAGGAAACCGAGGACTCAGATGATACCGAAGACGAGGATAGCGAGGAGGACAGCGACGAAACAGGGTCCGAGGAGAGCTCCGAAGAAGAGGGCGAACTTTCCGAGTCAGAGAGCGACTCCGCGTCCGGTCCACCCGCGTCCCGTTCGCCATCTCCGGACCCGCCTACTCGTTCACTTGCTCCGTCGCCGGAGTCTCCTCTTGTACTACTCAAGCCGCTCTCAGCCTTCCCGGAGCATCCACCCAACCCACCAGCAGCTTCAGCCCCTTCCACGGCCACGGCCACGGCCACCCCACCCCCTACCACCATCCGGCCCTCCGGACCCGCCTCCCGCCAAACATCCCCCACACCCGCGCCCGCACCCAGCTACGCCGAAGAACAAGCCGCCCTGCGCGCGGCCGAGCGCCTCCTCTCGCGCACCCTCATGACCGCATGGGCAGACGGCGGCGGCGACATGGCGAGCGAGCTCGCCCCGACGCAGACGCACGTCTACCTCCGCGCGCCGCGCCGCTTCGCACACCCCGCGTGGATCGCGCGCCAGAACCTCTCGCGCACGCTCGATGGCGTCCTCGATGCGCATCTGCTGGATGCGGGGGCGCGTGGGTCCGGGGACGCAGGGGCGAAGAAGAAGGCGAGGGGCGTGAAGACGGAGGGCGCGTGGATCGGGTGTAAGGGTGGGTCGGCGTTTGCGGCGGAGCAGGCGCGCAAGGCGAGCGAGGGTACACAGGACCAGGACCAGAAGAACGAGACGCGTGACGAGGAGGATGAGGAGATTTGGTGGGCTTGGGATGGGAAGATCATTGGCTTCGCGGATTGGTAGGTCGTACGTTCGTCGACGCCTATCACTGTTATTGCCCCTTTCCAGCAGACATTTTGTACGGAGACATTTTGTACGATGCGGATATCCAAACACTATCACAGACTTGGACATTGTAACTAGTTGACCCTCGCGTTTGTCGAATGCACACGAGAGCAGTTCCACACCCAACCAAATCCTGGAATATCAGGCCAACAGCTGCAGCCAAAAACACTACAAACCGCCCGCACTCGAAAAAGCAATCCCTCCCCCGCCTTCTAGCTAGTACTGAGAGGGCCATGGAGTACTATGCACCCCCCTTGGGCATTTGGCCATCGACGCAATCCACGTAGTGAGGTTTCGCCTTTACGCAAAAAACCTTCCTGAGCGCAAACGTCAGATGTACTGAGGCCGTATCCACTGTCTGCGCCGTACCTGCGGAAGCATCGGCGTGTATCTGACGTTGAGGGCGGAACCTTCTTGAAGACTGACGGCACTGGCACGGCGCGTTCGTAGGTCCTAGTTCTGAACATTGTTCATGATGCTCCGCAGAGCGAGAGACCTGCCGACGAGAGCTGTTACTTCACTTTGTCAATGCCGTCGACCTGAGAGCAAAGTTTTCCGCTCACCATACGCCCGTGCGAAGGCTAAATGAAATCATGCCCAAACTCCGTGGGGAGTCACCGTCGTCGTTTCGTCCGGGGAGACGCGCTCGGGCCTTGCCCCGAACCGATATGTTTGCCAGAATCGCCGCCGCGGGACAGAAATCCTCCCTCCTCGAGAGCCTCCTTCGCCACGCCGGAGATGCACTTCCAGCGGTCGGAGCCGAGCATGACGCCGCCGTGCCATCTGAACACGACGACGATGACGTCTTCGCACTGGCTGAGCTCTAGCAAGCGCTCGAGGCGTTCTCCCGCCCCTGCCTCGCCGCCGTTCGAGGATCCCATGAGCGCCATGCCGGCGTGATGGGCGCGGATCCTCCACGCGTACATGGCGTGCGAGGCGCGTCGCGTCCGCGGTTCGATGCCACGGAGATGTGCGAGCAGGTCTGGGGCGATGTCTGCTTTCATGACGGAGGTCTCGGCTTTGCCGGACCCGTACGCGGAAAGCTGGGATGAGGGGATTGGCGCGGCGTATCCTTGGAATATGGACTTGAGATGGGTGAGCTGTTTCGACGCTGCTAGGCCCGGCCAATTTGGAGTGTGCTCGGCTGTCGCTGCACTATACCGTCTGAGGGTATTCGCTTTGCAGAACGATCGAACGGCTCTGTGTCGACATAGTGCATGGAGCAGCATCATGTACTGAATGAGAGAGGTAGGGCCCAGGGAGCGGGAGAGGTCGAGAGCATGGAGTGTCGCGGGCTGGAGCAAGTCCGTCGCGGAGTAAATGGCGCTCGCTTGTGTTCGCTTGTTCGCCTGCGTCCCGCGCCACAACGCCGAGATCTACACAACTGTCACTTTGCGTCACATCGCGTTCGTGACGAGCTTCGGGCGCGTCTGCGGCCCCAAACCCAACCTGTCCTCAAACCACCATCATCCCCCCTCGCCCGCTCCTCTAATCCTCGTCAGTGTCGCTCTATTCGATTCACATTGCCTGTATTATCCCCACCAGTGTATCATATAAGTATCGCCACTCCTTCTTTAGAACATCATAATATGCCTCGTCTCCAGGTCTCGCGGAGAGCCTCCCTTCTCGCTACCAACCTACGCAGCGCCTTCCTTGAAGGTGATACCTCCGAACTGCTCTGCGAATGCAATTGTTAACGATCGACCGCGTTCTCAGCTTTCAGCCGAAATGTCACCTCGGTCGGTAGCGCCAGTCTCCTCGCTCTAAACATGCAAGGAGACTCCGATGCGGCCCGCTCTCTCGGCACACTTGCGCGACGCGTACAAGCCGACTTGAGACGCGCCACCGGTCGCTACTTTCCCCTCGCGCAAGTGGTTGCATCCATACATGCTATCAAGGATGGCGGAGACCGTGAGTATGAGTATTGTTCTATAGCCGCGCCGATAATCGCCTCCGAATGTCCCGTCATTTGTCGTTTCCATATAAATACGTTGAGTCCATGACTGGTTCAAGATCATCTCCACCCTCGGTAGTGGCATCTGCATATAGCACATAGCTAATCACTGTCCGTTTCAGGCGACCATACTACTCGCTCCGGCAGCGCTGGCGGCAGCCCTCCCGCTCGCGTACCGCTGCAAATCACAATCACACCTACCTCCCCCCCCTCGACTGCTGTCGACACGCCTTCTTCCTCGATGTCCCGTCGGCGTCTCGCGTGCAACATCCCGGCTCTCCAAACCCGCCTGATCATCCCGGCATCTTCGATGTCCTTCTTGTCTCCTACATACGGTTCTCCCTCGACTCTGAGTCCCTCAAGTTTCCGCCCTCTCCTCACCTTTTCCCGGAGGTCCTCGCTCTCCTCGGGCGAGAGCACTGGCTGCCCTGTCACGCCTATCGACCAGATTACACATACTCCGCTCTCGCCCCCGAGAATTCCTCGCGCTCCTCCTCCGCCACCTCGTACTTGGGCACGGCTGCGTGCACAGATGCACAATAACGAAACCTCTCCGCTCGTGTCCCCCTCACTGCCGTTTACACCATACGTCCTCAGCCCCATCTGCGCAGGCAAGCCAGCGCTCCATCCGTTGCGTATCCCGGTTACGGATACGCTGGCTGCGGGAGACGCTGAGCTTCGTGACAACCATCTCTCTCCCTCGCTGCGATCTTTCTCGCCGTTCGGGCCGGTCCCTTCGCCTCTTGGAGAGGGTCCATCGGCGTCCGCGACTATCCAACGCCGTCCGGTTCCCTCACGCAACAACTCGACGTCAAGCCTCACTCGCGAAGCATTGCTCCGCGCCTCCCGCCCCCACATCGTCCGCCGCTTCTCCGTGTCCGATCCCAACTACCAGGATCAACACTTCGATCGCTATATTTCCCCCGTTTCGCCCGTCGCGTTCGCCAGATCTCCCTCGGGCATCGCTTTGGCGTCTCCTTTCCTCATCCAATCCGAGGAGATGGACAAGGGGTACTTCCGCTTCTAGATGCCCGCCCAGCTCGTAATTCCTCAGTCCCACTGTCTTCATAGCACTCGTACGTCCTGTCCATAGTCGTTGCACTCGTCGCTTATCGTTCTCGCTGTCCATTACTTTTTGCGTTAAACCCCCTCCGTTGTGTACTGCGCTGTAGTAAAGTCCGTCTCATTTGCCCTGTGTGTCTCATTGATTACTGTACATCTCGCTTGCCTTGCATCATTGTCCACATCCAGTCTCGCACCATCTCCGATTTTCCGATGTGCCAAGTGCCATCGCCTTAGTGTAGCTTTTCGGCTTCTACCTAGTATATTGCCACATTCACGAATGGTCCCGATTGGTTTTGATGACCCCTATGCCCCTTTCCTCCTTACGACCTCTATGACCCTATGTATTTTCGAATTACCACCGCGTTGCGTTACCTCCTTAGCATTCGTCTGAGGCTCCGAATCACGCTTTTGAAAGAACAGGCACGCAAACGCCTATCTCTGGGAAGGTGAACGTTCAGATCATATTTGAAACATGGAATACAAACAACACTGTAGCGATATACAAGAGAACCCTATCTATAGCAATGACAAACCCCAGTCGAAGTAAAATTCTAGTACATAACCGAAGATATCATGCCGCAGGGGAGGATGCCCGTGAGAGTGTGGGGAGCACGCACTCCCTGATGAAATATTCGTGAAAACGGTCGTCCTTCGTGAGCTCGGGATGGAAGGTCGTGAGGAGGTGCAGGCCCTGGCGGAGCGCGACAATCGTGCGCGGGTCGCGAGGGTCGGTGTCGTCTTCGTCGTCTGGAACCGCGGTCTGGCCCTCGGGCAGCAGCGAGGTGGAGATGCGCGAGATGATCTGGATGGGCGGGTCGGTCGGCGTCGGGTCAAGGGACATCACGACCTGCAGCAGAGCTCACTCATCAGCATCCCTACCCTCATGTACCAACTCATACACAAACGACAAGGGGAGACATACCGGGGCGCGGATGAAGATCCCGTGGAAGGCGCGGTTCGACTCGCGGAGGCCGTCGACCTCGAGCGGCGCCTCGAAGGACTCGACCTGCGAGCCGAAGCCGTTGCGCTCGACGGCGACGGAGATGCCCCCGAGGAGCTCCTGCCCGCCGCGCTTCGCGCCCGCGACGGCACGCGCGAGGAGGATCGCCCCCGCGCACGTGCCCCACACGGGCTTCGCCTTGAGGAACTCGCGGAGCGGCTCGAGCAGGCCCGCGAGGCGGGCGAGCAGCGCGATCGTCGTCGATTCTGCGCGGGTCGCGTGAGTGGGGTGGAAAAGATATCTATGCGAGAGGGAAGGGCCGCACCGCCGCCGGGGATGATGAGGGCGTCGCACTTATCGAGGTCTTCGGGTTGGCGGATGAGGACGATGACGACTTTGCGCTTGAGGGAGAGCTTCTGGAGCATCACCTGGTGCTCGGCGAAGGCGCCTTGCAGAGCTGGTTGTAAGATCAGCCACGCTTGCTAACACGTGAATCAGACTCGGAATGTGCGCACCCAGGATGCCAACGGTGACAACTTCACGTTCGTTAGTTTGCGGCATATCCAGCCCTTAGGCTACAATTTTGAGGTCAGGAGCTTTGCGGCGACCGGCGAACTACGAGTCTAGATGTGGCTGATCCTAGTACTACTTGCCTTGTTTGGCAATGGGTGTAACTTAGCGATTCCCCTTGCTCGAAAAGCAAAAATTTGCGGCGCAACACGCAATTTTCGTTCACTCACTGTAGATCTCGCAGGCGTACACGTAGAGCTGCAGAGGAGACGTTGGGGACCGGTGAGAACGGCGGGAGGCCGAGATGACTCTGCCAGGCCTGTGGCACCACCGGCTCAAGCTGTGCGCCGGTAAAGTTTTGTGGCTCCGAAATGGGCGCCCCTTGAACAATGGGGGCAGTGAATAGCGGCACGCCGGCCGATGCGGGGCGACTTACTTCTTTCGATCTCCGATATAAGCGCTATATTGAGTGGCTAGACGTCAGCGTGGGTGGTGGCACATCGCTTTTCTTCCTGACCACCACCATCAACCGAACCCCTTCTTCTAGCTTCATCATGTCTGACTTGGACGCTGACTTGTACGGAGGTGCGTCTTGCTCGCCTGGATTGTCGACTTGTGTAGTCAACGCGGCTATTGGTTAGACCTCTACGGCAACGACGAGAACGAGTTTGCTGTACCCACCACGGAGCTCCCTGAACAACCATCGACGAAGGAGACGCAAGAACACTTCAAGGAAGAAGAGCAAGGCAGCATACTGGAGTCCTACCAGGAACCGCCACCGCCTGTGACAGCGACGAAAGTAGAGCATGAGGACGTCAAGCCCTACGCCGCACCACCCAGCGCTCCTCCACCTACTAGCACCATCCCTTCATACATGTCGTCACCCGACGTTCAGCAAATACCTACCTATGAAGAGAGACAGCCCTCAGATCTTCGAGAGCCTCCACCACCAAGACTCGATGCTGGATATCCGGGTGTACCCGGAGTAGACCGACCTGTACGGCCTTCGGAGATGAAAGAGGAAGGGTGAGTGTGTGTTTCGTACACGTCGCTAACCTGCGCAGCCAGGCCTACCCCCGTGACGCTCGCTGTGTGGCATGGCTGGGTTGGATGTCGACTCTGGGTTAATCTTAGATGTGGGACGATGGCGATGCCCCCTGCGGTAGTCACCCTAGCTTCAACTAGCTAGCTCTAGCCCATGCTCTAGCACATCTGGCGTCCCTAGGTCTAGGTCTAAGCTAGGCTAGCACCGTCATGCACAGTAGAGTCGTCCACTTCCTCCTCCCCTTATCATGACCCTTTTGTTCTAGGTTACGGATGCTAATACCAGCGCTCTTTCTTTCCATGTTCTGCTGTATCGCGTCCGCCTCGCCTCTCGTGCCACGCGCGTGCTGTCAATCCGGGCGGTTGTATATGTAGCAAAATGTTCATCGGCGGCCTCAACTGGGATACGACGGACGGTACATACATCGTAATGTTCGTTCACCCGTGGGCTGTAGTACTGAATCGGCGTTATCGCAGAATCGTTGAGGAAGTACTTCACACAATTTGGCAAGGTCGAAGCCTGCACTATCATGCGGGACGCCGCGGGCCGTTCTCGCTGCTTCGCGTTCCTGACCTTCGAGGACCCCGCGTCTGTCAATGCGGTCATGGTCCGCGAGCACTTCCTCGATGGCAAGATTGTGAGCATCGGTCCGTTCATCTCCGAGGTACGGGGCACTAACTCCCTGGACAGATCGACCCGAAGCGCGCCATCCCAAGGCAAGAGCATCAGCGTGCGACGAAGCTCTTTATCGGCGGCCTGCCTGGCAGCGTCACGTCGGAGTCTATGCGGGAGTACTTCTCCCAGTTTGGCAAGGTCGTTGATGCGACCGTCATGCTTGACCGCGAGACGGGGCGCAGCAAAGGCTTCGGCTTCGTGTCCTTTGAGAACGTTGACGTACAGCCCATGCTTGGTTTCGGCAACCTCCAAATCGACGGCAAGCTGGTACGTCCTCGCTTCGCATATCTGCTATAGCCTATCTCTGACAATCCTCAAGATCGACGTAAAGCTCGCGCAACCGCGCTCCCAGCGCGAAGGTGGCTTCGCCGAGGGCGGCGGAAACGGCGGCGGAGTTGCAGGTGGAGGCGGAGGAGGCCGCACCGGCGGCTACGGAAACACCGCGTCCGCCTACGGCACACAAAATTTCGCCGGGGGCGCCAGCGCAGGCCCCGCGGCCGGCGGGAACGCCCCCTTCGACCCCCAAGCCCTCGCCCAGCTCTACACACGGATGATCTCCCAGATCGGCGGCATGAACCCCATGATGGGCGCGATGAACCCCGCGATGATGGGCGGGCAGTACGGTGCGCCGGGAATGGGCGGCGGTGCAGGCGGTATGGGTATGCGGGGGATGGGTGGTGGCGGAGGTGGCGGGATGGGCGGCGGTCGGGGTGGTGCAGGGATGGGTGGCCCTGGGATGGGCGTGCCCACTGGTCCGGCGTCGTTGGGCCCGAATGTTCCCCGCGGACCGCGCAACGCGCCGCCGACGGGACCCAGTGGTGGCGTCGGGCCTCAGCGAGGACAGAGGGGTCAACACAGCTATCACCCGTATGCTCGGTGAAGTACGAGACTCGGACGTTTCGCGTTTCATCGTAGGTGGGGAGGGGTGGGGATATGCTACGGACTGTTTGTTCGAGTAATGTGTAAGCTAGGCGATGAAACATTACGATCCTGGTCCTTTGTGTTTATTCCGCCTGTTGTTATCTCTTTCTTGATTTCTTGAACGAATACATTTCCTCTCCTCCTGGTATCTTGGAATATTTTCGGGTCGCCGTTGAGTACAGGTCGAGACGTCGAAGCGTCGTGGGAAGTGAAAGCATGACGTCGAGTGGCTGGGAAGCGCTGTCTTAATTCCTCTTGTCCGCTAACATCTCAACAAATCCTCGAGCTCTGGAACAACCTTCCTAGTGCCTCATTCACACTTCTTATACTCCAGCGAACAAGCCCCAGACGGCCTGATAGCATATAGATGGGTCTCTTAACGATCATTCGTAAAAACCGCCAAAAAGAGAAGGAGATGCGAATCCTCTTCCTGTAACTGCATCACGTTCACGACTCCTGTCGCCGCACTGAACTATCTCTCCTAGCGGCCTCGATAACGCAGGAAAGACAACGATCCTCAAGAAACTGAATGGCGAGGACATCATGGGCATCAGTCCGACGCTGGGCTTCAACATCAAGACCTTCGTGCATGGCAAGTGAGCAAGCACCAGCCTGAATGATGCGCCAAAACTGACTATCCTATCTCTAGATACACACTAAACATATGTATGTATCGTCTCCACTGGCGCTGCGAAGCCAGAACGCTGAATGAGCGCTTCGAATATAGGGGACGTCGGTGGCCAACGCACTCTTCGCCCTTACTGGCGCAACTACTTCGAACAAACCGACGCGCTCGTTTGGGTCGTGGATTCTGGCGATCGCATGCGTATGCAGGACTGCAAGCAAGAGCTGCACAGTCTGCTACTCGAAGACGTATGGAACGCCGTCTTGGCGTCGCATCCTCGAGGCTGACATCGTGCTACAGCGACTGGCGGGCGCATCTCTTCTGATCTTCGCAAACAAGCAAGATATCCAAGGATCGATGTCCAGCAACGAGATCCGCGACGTCTGTAACTCTCGTGTTGGTACTGGGATATATCGCTGACTTGTACGACGTCCTGCAGGCATTAGATCTGGACTCAATCAAATCGCACCACTGGCGGATACTCGCTTGCAGCGCCGTCACTGGGGAGAACCTCGTCGCGGGCCTCGACTGGGTCGTCGACGACGTTGCCAACCGGCTGTACTACTCGACAACGGCGTCGGCATCAGGACGCTGGCAATCTGAGGCGGGTGCGCATGGCACTGCAGTCACTGTAGCATGACCGCGGAATCCTCTAATTGTAACAGTATGGATATGATGTTCAGGCATTGACATTGTGATACACACACAGACCTCGACGGGTATATCTAGGACAGCGCGTACCAATGTTCGTGCTAATCAGCTCGTCTAAAACCCGCATTATTCGGACATACGCTCCACGATGCGCAGTCGCTCGCCGGGAGCGACCGTGTTCACATGCTCAACACCGCCGAGAAGGATACCTACCCTCATCATCGATAGCAGCTACACAAACGGGTAAGCATGCATGTTTCAGCGCGGTGAGTAGAGGGAAATCGTACATTATGCGCTGCGTTGCCGTGATCGTATACCCCTCCACAAAATGCAGCTGTGGCGTCCTTCCCGACCTTCTTCAACAACAATCTCTCCCCGCCCGGATGTTTGTCGACGAAGTCGCTGACGTCGTGTATGAAACCGGACACAATCACCAATCGACGTGTCTCTGCCTGCCATTGGACTATCACATCCCCGAGCGTCAGCCATGCATAGAGAAACCCGCGCATGTATGTACGTACAGGTCTCCCAGCTGACAATCGGCAGCTCTTCTAACTTGGGCGGCCACCGGATACGGTCCTGCTCGCACTTGAGCCGCTTAAGCTCCATCGTGAGCTCGCTCTTGCTGATCTCGTTTTCCGGGAACACGCGTAGGTGGGACGCGAGACCGACCGCAGCACATGACGCAATAAACCACTTCGTGGGGTCATACTGGTACCACTTCCGCGCATTCCGGTAGTCCATCGGGAACTGGTGGTGGAAGTTGTGGTATCCCTCGCCCATCGTGAGCAACGCTAGGGAGGCGGGCGGTCAGCGTGTAACTCAGACCCGGGCACTAGGCGGGATGCGCAGTCGGCGGCTCACCTGAGAAGAAGTGGTCTCGCGCCGACTTCCGGTCGTCGAACGGGCTCTCGCCCAAGTGATGCGCCACAGAATTAATGCAGAAGGTGGACTGCCCATGTTCCGCACGTTCGTTAGCAGGTATCTCACTCCTCATGAGACCGTGGACGCTCACATGATGCGCGAGCGTTATCCTCATCATCCCAGCGTAGAACCAACCTCCCCACCAGTCCCCCCAGCCGAGTCCAGCGACGACCGTGGGAAGCAAGTACCCTACCACCGCAATGAGGGCGAAGTAATGCCGATGCTGCCACTGCACGACGTCGTTATTTTGCAAATCGCTGATGTCTGCGTGTCCTGGCTTGACGGCGGGCTTGATGAGCATCCAGCCAATGTGGCTGTATAGGAATCCGCGCTTGGCATTGTATGGATCCAACGGGGTGTCGGTGTATCGGTGGTGCGAGCGATGGCCCCGCGCCCACCAGTACACCGAACCCTGCACTGCACTCGCGCCCATCACGATGAGGAGATACTGGAGGAACCGAGAGGCGTTGTACGATCTGTGCGACCACAGTCGGTGGTACCCTACACTTGTAGTGTTCAGAAGCCTTCTTCCTGGAATATTTGCTTGCACTGACCGGCTGTGATACCTAGAGAAGGTAGCATCAGTATTCACCAGTCTAAGACGTTTCGCAACCTGCAGAGAGATCCGCACCTATCATCGTGAACACGTAGTACGCCATCGACCACAGCAGCGTTTCCGTGCGCAGCGGTGTCGTTCGCGTGCCATAAATCCATATACTAGGCGTAACGGTCAATATCGCGAGATTGAACCATCGTACACGACTCAGAATGTCCTTCGTGGTCTTCCACGAATACATGGCAGGAGAAAGGGAGCGAGCAGAAGTGGTAGGGTCGTCGAGACGAGGCGCGGTCCATTCGCGTCACCGCAACGTTGCTGAGAAGATATACCAGGGCGCACCGTCTTCTTGATATGAGAACATTCCGCAGGGGCGTCTTCTCTTCCTCCGGACCCTGTGCGCGAAGTACGTATGTGCCCCCATCCTGTGCCGCCGCCCAGCACATACGAGATCGCCGCGACAGATGTGCGGATGCGCCACAGACCGGCGCCGGCGGGAGGACCCCCATTCAGCGCAGGACGCCTTACCGCCGCGGGACCCACATAGGGGAGAGGGGGGCGGCACTGCCCACGACGGCCTGTGTCCGCAGATGGTTCTCAGGAGATTCCAGGGGCGTACTCGTGTGGGAGCAGGCTGATCAAAGCGAGAAGTTGCGGTGCCTTCACGGTCACTGTCGGGGGCAATTGACGGGTAGAGAGGCAACGCAGGACCCGGGGACATTCCATGTACGCGGGTTCACAAGGTGCGTACGTGCGCAATTACGCTGCACCTCCGATGGAAGTCGAGACGTCGAAGCTGGCCGACCGACCGGCTGAGCGACGTCAGCTCAGCTGGCTGACGTCGCTCATACAAGCTCAGGACGGTTCGTCCATATACCGCGCCCCAAGGCTGATGGGCCGCGATCCGGCCTAGATACGTGCGGCTCCGACGTCGAAATTGGCTGTTACGGCAGCTGATCCGTGAGGCGAGGGACCGGGAGAAAGGGCTCGGATGGGAGGCAACGTGGTTGGGGGAAGAGGCCAGAAACTGGGCGCCGGCGTCTGAAGGCGTCTGTGCACGATTTTGACAGCGAATTTGATCCAGAACAAGGCGTTCCTTCGGCGCACGGGACGTATTCCGGATACAGGGTTGCCGCATTCAAGTGTCCTAAGAACGCTCAGTATGTAAGTAGCGCATTCCATCACAGAAATAGGGGATCGTCGCTAGCGGATGCGTAGGACACACGTTGGCACTGTTGTTCTGGAAGACGCACTGTCCTTACTACGAACCGCGGCGCGGACGCACGGAGCTAATAAACCTCCATTAGATGGCACTGATTTCATGTGAAAAGAGAGTCTAGACGACTAGGTCCTATTATCACATGCTGAATGCTTCCACAGTGAGTAAGTCCCCTCGAAGAACTTGAAGGATGGAACCGACTCACGAAAGCTGACAGGAAAGGGAACAAGGGCAGGCGGAGTCACGGCATATCACGGAGGATCTTCTCCGCGACATATCTATTCCTTCGCCATACCCCCGCTTTCCAGTCATCCCAGCCTTGTCGATCCCTCACCCAGCCTTCGCTCATCATCGCTATCACCGCCTCGCGAACAGGCTGCAAATCCCCGATGGGCTGCCCGATGTCGGCGGGGTCCGAGGAGAGGAATGCGGAGGCGTCGCCGGTGCGAAGCGCTTTGAGTGCCTGCACCTCCGGCATGGCTGCAGGCCGGGTGATGACGGCGCGGGTATCGTCGATGTACCCATAAGCGCGACGTGTGCGATTTGTGACGAGAATGGGAACCTATTTTCGGTGTACGGTTAATTTTCGCTGCCGTCAACGTAGTTCTAGGTGCCGGCACTTACGTTGAGTTCTGTGGCAAGTGCCATGGTAGAGCTCGCCTGAACAATGAGATCTATGCGCGAGCATGGTTTAGTCGCATATATGCTGCTGTGTTATGACGTCGAACCCACATGTATTATCCGCGAAAGCAGGTACGACGACGTCACAATCCGCGATGAGATTGTAGAAGTCGTTGTAGGGCAAGTCCGTATGCATGCTGACGATGTATGCCAATTCTTCCGGAATCTCGAGCGATCCAGATCCGACTAAGAGGAGCTGGAACGGTGGCGCGCGAGAGTCGGGATCCGGCACAAAAGACTTGCGGCCCTCGAGTGGATGGTATCCCCAGGCCACCGGGTCAGCTGATATGGAAAACGGTTTATTAGCCGAAGCGAATGTATGGTCGTTTATGTACGGACCATGTAAGGACGCGATCAGGTCCCTGAAAATGACCGGATAGTTTCGGCGCCCCACGGAGAATGTGCCTTGGATGACCGCCTTGGAGAGATACCGCGGAAGCGATTTCGTGGGCAGGTTTGATATGTCCAGCACCGGAACGTGAACGTCGATCGGGATGTGATCATACCCCGCAGTGTACAGTAGCGGCTCGGTATCCTCAGCCTGTACTGCAAACTTTTCCTTGAATGTATGCGCCACGCTGAGCAGATTGAGCATTTATCAAATTACATTGATCTATATTGCAGCTGACGTACTGGTCTGCGATGGGAAGGAGCCGGATGGCTTCCCTCCGGGCCCAGTAGGGGATATGACGCTGCCAGTTGACGTCATCGACGTTGTGCACGACACATACAATCTTGAACTTGTCGTCGGCAGCCCGGTTGTTCCAAGCAGCGGAGAGCTCGTTATGCCAAACATTCAAGCTGTACGCGTTATCTGTCTTAAGCGCGCGATAGTGTGGAAAGACATAGGGACGGCTTACTCGAACTCGCAGGTGCCAAAAACAATCAGGTCTATGCCGCCCTCTGCGGTGCTCTTGTCAACGTGCTCTATGAGCTTGTTGTGTTCATCGCGGACCCCGCGACGGGTCCACAGGTTCTGCTCCTCGATAACGTCTTGGAAGCCAAAGGAGAACTCGGGGGCAAAGAGATGGATATACTGGTCGCTGCCGCCCTCTGCGTCCATAGCCTCTCCTACCGTCTTCGCGAATGTCATGTATACGTCTCCATGCATGACGAAAGATGTCGCGAACGCGACGTTGCGTCTGCGCCGCGGTGGGAGCTGGGCCGGAGCGTCCGAGTCAGACGGCGGGTTCTGGACATCGAGGTGGGGTGTATATCGCCCAGTGGTACTCTCCCATGCGCTAGCTACGCGCCCAGATGATAACGAGTGTGAGAGGACCCAGAACGCGACGAGTATACAAGCTGCGAGGACGCCCAGAGATGCATGACGCTGGGAGGGCATGGCGAGCAGCATTGCAGTAACGAGAGGACGGGCGAAGGTGTCGCCCAAAGATATGCAGGGGATTATTATGGCATGGTGAGTTCGGGCGGGTATCAGGACGCCAGTCGGAACACGGGGAAAAGCAGAGATGCGGGAAAAGTCAGAGCTGTCCGCCACCTGCGGGCGCAAACTTGAGCCCGTACCATATCGGGAACGCCCATAGGAAGCGCGTCTTAGCGCCCGCTCAGCGCTCAGGCCCCGATCACTCAGTTTTTGGGAGGCGCCCGCATACTCTGCCTTGCTCTCGACCGCGACCACCTCCCCCCTCCTTATATCGCGTCAAGCTTTGTGAAGATGGTCCGCCAATTCAAACATCACGAGCAGAAGCTGCTCAAGAAAGTCGACTTCCTGAACGTATGTGTACTCTTGCACTGTCGGTGGGAGGACAGGGTCCACTGACTTTGCCGAATAGTGGAAGCAGGATGCGAACCTCCGAGAAATCAAGGTGATGCGCCGTTATCATATACAGGACAGAGAAGACTACCACAAGTACGCCCAATCCCCGCTGCCCCTTCTATCGTATTGCTCACGAAATGCCACCCGTTTGTCGCGCACACAACGTCATTCAGGTACAACAAACTGTGTGGTTCCCTCCGCTCTTACGCCCACCGCCTTTCACTACTGCCCGCGCAAGATCCATTCCGCGGCAAGATGGAGGGCCAGCTACTAAGCAAGCTGTACGACATGGGCGTGCTCAACACCTCTGCAAAACTCAGCGACATCGAGAACAAGCTCACTGTGGCCGCATTCTGCCGGCGGCGTCTGGCGGTGATTATGTGCATGGCGAAGATGGCAGAGACTGTCAGTGCCGTAAGTCCTATACAGTCCACCGACAGCGTACATTGAACTCTACTGACACTTGGCGCATCACGCCGCTGCGCATACAGGCGGTAAAGTTCATAGAGCAAGGACACGTTCGTGTGGGACCGGACACGATCACAGACCCTGCGTATCTCGTTACACGGTGAGCGCACTCTATCGACGCACCCTCGGGATGCCGTACTGACATCTGTTCAGGCACATGGAGGATTTCGTTACGTGGGTCGATACGTCGAAACTCAAGCGGACCATCATGCAGTACAACGACGAGGTCGGTGCCGTTCTCCCCTGCGCATTCTATGCGGGAGCTTATCGTTTTTGCAGCTCGACGACTTCGACCTGCTATAATTGGTGTTCTTCTCGCACGCCGCCCCGCTTGCGCGTGCGCCTCGCTCCATGTCTCGCTGTCTTCCTGCTCTTCGCACGCCATCCCTGCATCATGCTATCGCGCTTTCACCGTTGTCTACCACCTTCCTATCACCCTGCCCCCGCTTCTATTGCGCGCCCCACTGCGCATGTGGTTGCCCCGCGCCGCTTCGAGGGAGCGCGGACAGCGGTACTGCCAAACCTTGTCGGCGTCGGGTCACGGTGCCACTGCAATACGCCCGATCTCGATCCTCGTACTACCTACTATTCAAGTTGGCTGGTACCTGCGCGCATTACGCCCATCCACGGTCATGGCATAGCAAAGCCAAAGCGATACTTCCCGAACATCCCTCATCCCGCATTAATCCGCAAGAGGAGCCAGGCCTCGTATCCAATTGGTTCACTATCGACCCCGGACTACTAATATATGGGTACAGTGCGGGACGTGGTATGCAAGGAATAGGGATATCAGATCTAGAAGTATATGGGGCCGGCCGAGCGTATGTGTATGTGTGGTATGCCTAGATAGGGTAGCGGGTAGATGCATATGCGACGAGACCTGACCGAGACGGCTACGAAAGATCCCTCCAAACGAACGAGTACAGGTGAGCAATCAACACAACGAGCGACGGCGACCGCGAGGGGGTGGGGACTAGGGTGGAGTTGTTCAGCGCGGACAGCAGGTAATAGGAAGAGGAGATAGGAATAAGAGATGGAAAGGAAGTCGTGAAGGTTCGTGTCGGGTCATGAGGGAAGTCGGGTCGGGTCCAGCTTCGATATCCAGGCCTGGAGCTCCTTCTGGCTTGGTGCAGCCAGTGCATAAGAGTTCGACGATGTGAAGAGCGTGAACGTGAACTTTTTCTAGACGTCGAAGGTAAGTCAGCGCCAACTCGAGTAAAAAATACTGTATATGCGTACCCCAAGGAGAGCCTCCATCTCCGGATTACTCTCTATGTTTACCCCGTTGAGACTGATCACCCCGGTCTCTTCGACCTCATTGGAGTGCAAGTAGACGTGGAGATACGGTCTATGAGACCGGCTGTGAGCGAGCGCCGCTATGACAGGGTGAGAACAGGTACATACCTTCTCAGGACGAACCATCTCCGCTCCCAGATGTTCTCATTGGCGTCAGTCATGACCATGAGGTGGCCCTTCTTCGTCGGCCCGTCACTGGGAGCGCACAACAGTGTCAGTACAGCCGCCCGCTGCGGCACCTAAATATGAGAGACGCACTTTCTCGGAACAAGCTTCGTGCTCGAATTGAGCTTCATGGAGTCGACGGACCCCGTCTCAGAAGCCTTCCCCGAGGTCACGCTCAAGACGTCAGGCTCGGCCTGTTCCTGGCTAATGACGATCTGTATGACGCATGCAATTAGCATCGCGTCTACCTTTTGCGGCATGAGATTGACACATACCTCGCCACGGTGGCCGAACCGCTTCTGCCACAGCGCGAGCGCCTTCTCTAAAAGGCCCTCCGACGCCCACACCTCCGCGTCTTGCTGCTTGACTTTGCTGCTCGGAGATGCAGCGAGGATCACCCTGATAGCCTGGACGTCGGCCGCGCGGCGTTCCATCGTTACTAGCCTGGAATAGTCCTCGACTACCGAGACACCCCGAGGTCGCCATATGCCGAGTGCTTCCTCCCCACGCACATATTTCTCCGCGGTGTCGAGCCTCCAGAGGTCCTTCGGTGAGCGCGTCAAGGGCGGTGTCAGCTTCACTGAGAACAGAGTGCTCGTCTTCGGTAGGACCTTCGTCGAGCCAAAGAGGGACGTTAGACGTGAAGGCGGGCGCGCGTCACGCGTCTGGATCGTTACGGCGCTGTCCATTGCGAACTGTACCGGCTCGGCGCACGTCTCGACCGCGACAGTCCACATCACCTGGAGGAAGATGCGCTGGCCAGCGGTGGTTACACGATTGAGCAGAATCGAGTTGTGCACACTCGAGTCCCAGAGCGCCTCCGCGGTGATGGTACCGGTGCCGTCGGGTTTGTACTCGACCTTCTGCTCTTGGAGAAGGGGCAGCGTGACAAGCGCTTTGGCCGGCGACTCGTGCAGCATGCCCTTCGCGTCGAGGTGACGGATGTTGCCAAGGCGTATTCGGGTGACCTCGGTCCAGGGAAGTTGGCGACCAGAGTGGGAAGACAGCGTGAGTACGATCCGGCGTTGAAGACCTTGATGCAGTTGGAAGGAGCCTGGATCGTGATAGCCTTGTGAAACGACGGGGACAGGTTTGTACGACCCGTCTGGCGCGAGTTCGCATACTTGAAGCCAGGCAGTCACGTCGTGGAGTTGCTCTACAACGAAGTCGTTTTCCGACCGCCGCATCGGGGGCAAGACCGACGGCTGACTCTTCGGGGAGCTAGATGACGAAGCGCCCACGTTCGTCGGTATACGAACTTCGCGCATCTCGTCCCAACGTTCCATACGCTCGAGGTACGTAGGCTTGAGACGGGCGTAGAATTCTATTGGAACGTAACCTTGACGGAGGTACCCAAGGACCTTCGAGGATGCCACCATCGAAAAGCTCCTCCGGAACTTCAAATCCGAGAGAGAGGCCGAGTCCAGGTCAACGGCAGTAGAGGGGTAGACTTCTTCAGCGGTCAGGGAGGGTCCGAGGAACGAAGATAACCTGGCTTGAAGGTGGACAAACGAGAAATCGTGGTGTGAGAGACCTTTGACTTGGTCGACGATGAGGTAGAATGTGAGCTTGCTTCCAGGGGGAACTGTACCCGGCACAGGAGACGATGAGCGAGTGGACGTAGTGGATGCGTTGGCGTGTTTGGGAGAAAGAACGACGTGTGCGATCTTAATCTCCACGCGACATGAGCCAATCGCCTCCGCAGTGTATCTGCAGAAGATTGGCACTGTTGATGACGAGGACAACCTCCTAGAAAGTGGGGCCAGTGATAGGAGGGCGTTGCCAATGAACGAGTAGTCGGGAGGAGGGCTGTCGTAGAAAGGTTCCTCGGAGGAGAAATGTTGAGAGTAGGACGGCCGGTCGATGAACGTGGTAAGATTACGCATGCGCTGGAGCTGCTGTTGTAGGCGGTCGAGAGACCATACGTAGATGGCGTTGTGTCGCATGTCGAGAACCTTCACTGCAACAGACGGTTGCGTCGCGGACGCTAGGACGGGGTCCGCGACGTCACCGAACTGGTCGAGGCCGGCGATGGAGTCAATAGCGGACGCGGGTGCAGCCAGAGTACCACCAGCAGCGATCGCGAAGTTGTACAATACGTCCTTTCCGAGCTCCTTGCTAGAGACCATGCGGTCAACGAGATGATACGACACATTGAGCGCAGGTGCTTACCTGATGATGTTGGCCTCCTTGATCAATACCGCGTTCGACAAAACAACTTCAGCCATGGAGAAGGACCGATGTGCGCGCCACTTGTCCAGGACCTTGCGAATCAGCCGAAGCTGTTTCCCAGTGTAGATGACTGGCTCAAACGGAATGTCCTCTACATCTTCCCCGCGTGCTCTTGCATCGTACAAACGCTTCATATGCACCTGCACCATCTTGAGCTGGTGCTCCATCTGTTCCTTCTCCGCCTTCAGATCTTCCGCCTCCGACGACTCCGAAATCGCCTGAAGGCGTGTCTCGAACTCTGCGCGCTGGGACTCGAGTTGGTTCTGCACGTCCTTGAGGGAATCGCTGAGCTCCGGGCTGTCGTGGCTCGTCATCGCGTCAAGGCTGGTGTCGTCCGTCAAAGCGTCGCTCGAGAGTGGCCGGCCGGACTCGCTCCAGATGTCGTCCGCGTGACTGAGGCTGCTTTCCGGACGCTTTGCGTTGTGGTCTCGCATTGTCTTCACCTTCGTGATCTTCTCGAAGAGCTTGTTCAAGTCCTCGTCCGGAAGGTTGTCTAGCGAAGGATCCAGACCAAGCCGCGCTAATGCAGCTTCGCGTTTGGCGAATGTCCAGTCGACGTCTCCAACTTCTACGTTCGATTCTGTCGGGGAACTCGGACGTGTACCCTCTGCAAGCTCGCCGGCGGCAAGGTCTGCCGCAGTGACGCTGATGCTCATGGTCGACTTCGCCCTAGCTCGGTCTCGCAGCTTCCGCACTTCTTCTGGGTTGTTGAAGCGGAAGACGTGATGTTCGCCTGGGACACTGTTCAACGAGGCTTTGCAGTAGAGTCTCAGGAAGGTGCTCACCTAGGATGATACGGAAGCCTGACCGCAGCTTGAAAGCCTGGGCGCATGACGTGAGTTCATATACTTGAAAGAAGATGTATGCAGTTAAGCGTGAGGACACCTACCTGACCGGGGGTGATTTGGCGACCGTTCAAGAACTGGCAAAGAGTTAGGAGCCGGATGTAACAGAGGGGAAAGGGGGAAAACTTACCGTTACAGCGTTGGGCATGGCATGGAGGGTAACCTTACCATCGTTGTTATCGAAATAACAATGCTCCTCGTTGATGCTCTCTCCACTGAGCTTGATGATGGCAGGCTTGTCACTGTCCAGTCGACCAACGTCCGTCCGCCCAGGCTTAAGTTGGTAGATGAGACATTCGCTCATGAGAGGATCTGCAGGGTCAGCATCAGTCCCTCAGACTCCCACCACCATACGGATCTAACAACGAACCTTCGTTCTGAAATCGAGGTCAGTATCAAAAACGTCCCCGCATACGGTGAAACCGAAGCGCACCAGGTTGACCAAATGAGGCATCCTCTTGGGTGTATGCACGCCCACGTTATTCTTCTCAACAGTGATGCCCAGCTCCTCCAGTGCCTTTTCACGCTCTTGCTGGATCTCCTGCGTGCGCTGCATCTTCTGCTCCCATGTCTCGTTCAAGCCTTGCATCAACTTCTCGCTGGTCTCCAGTTGCTCTTGCAGCTCGGCCTTCGTGACTGTCTTGATGGTCCCGTC
Source organism: Trametes pubescens (assembly GCA_001895945.1). Lineage (NCBI taxonomy): Eukaryota > Fungi > Basidiomycota > Agaricomycetes > Polyporales > Polyporaceae > Trametes > Trametes pubescens. Next base: position 26,098 of record MNAD01000768.1, read on the forward strand.
CTTCGCCTGGTACGTGACCTTCTGCTGTGCGGCCGGGATCGTCGGGTCGAAGACTGACTCGTTGCTCGCTCCGGAAACGCGCGCACGAAGCATTTCGAGCTCCTCCTTGAGCTCACGCACAAGCTTCGCGTTCGGGTCCTCGTTCACCACAGCCTTGTTCTTGATCTTCTTGGCCTGATCGGCGTATCGTAGTGTACTGAGTGTCTCCTCGTACTGCACGTCGGCTGGGGAGATGGCTGCGATCATGGCCGTCTTGGAGTTCCCGCCAAGACTGTCTTTGAGCAACCATGTCAAGACCTATCACATAAAGTGTGAGCGAACTGCCTGAGAGGTATAGGTGCAATGCCGTACCGAATCACGGTATGGGATGAAGTCTTCGGCCTTGCCCTTCTTCCCCTTCTTGCCTTCCGATTGACTTGCTGTGGCGAGGGCGGAAATGACCTTTCCCAGAGTCGTGAGCGACTTGTTGATGTTGGCACCCTCCTTCAACCGCTGGCCAGTGGCGCCGGTCGAGTTTGCGCGTTCGGAACCCGCAAGATCGACAAGGTTGATACGCGACACCTTCTCCGTGTCGAGGTTGGTGTCGACATCATGGCGCTTCATGGTTAGGATGAGTGTGAACACGGCATGCGAACGCGACGATCTGGTAGCATACATGAGTAACTATACTGTATGCGCAGCACGAGATAGAAGACGCACGTCTCGTTCATGTTCGTCGCCGCGACCGTTCGCGCCTTGTTACCCTCGTCCATCAGAGTCATCATCTCATCGTAACTGCTGACCACAAGTTTCGACAGGTCCTCCACGTACGGACCTAGACTAGGATGTTCACGAACTCGTAGGTTTCCAGTGTTCTTCGGGTTCAGAAGGTCGCGGACCTTCTCATTGTAGATTTCAATGTAGGAGACCTCCACAGTGAAGCTGACGTTGGGGTCCTGGGCCGTCTTCTGCTCCACGCGCGAGAAAAGCTCAGAGCAGGTGAGCGGAATTATTCCCTTGTCGGCGCCGTCTGCAGAGGGTGTCATTTGAGAAGCGACGAACGCTGGTAAGGATGATACGTACAGCCCATCATACTATGTGGGATAGACATCAATGAGCGGCGCAGCACATATATACCAGTCCAAGGCGTACCTATACGATTTCCCAGAACCTACGCGTTCGCTAGATGAGCTTCGTCTCCCACATATAGACCTCTCTAGACGTACCTGTCTGTCCATCTAAACGCAACGTGAGTAATGTAGGTCGCAAGTCACTATGCAGTTACTCACATGCCACAATACACGCGTTGAACCCCGAGAAACTATGATCCAACAACTCCTTGCCGAGGTCGTCGTAGAGAGTCTGCTGCGAGCAATACTGTGGTTCGTCCCTTGGACCCGCAGACCAATAGCTTTTGTCGAATGCGAAGTTCATAGCCTTGCGCTCCGCTGCACGTCCCGACGCTGCCTGTGCGCCTGCCGAGCCCACCTCCGGGGGATCTAGAATCGTCTGGTTCCCCTCCATCCGCACCAGACATTTCGCGCCGCGCGCAATCTCTGTTCAGTAGTCAAAGTCAATATTAGCAAACAGAAAAGTTGTATGGTCAACGCAAGGAGCGCGAGGACGCGACTTGAACACGAACCGCGTGAGTTGAGGGGCCTGCATCGCACAACGACCTTGATGTTTCCATCGCCATGCTCCGCCATGGGCAACGGCTACGCAATATTAGAGGCGTCAAAAGCAAGCAAAGTGGAACAGCAAACGAAATCTAAAGTCGAGGCTGAACGAGCAGAGATGGAGGAGAAGGGCAAGGCACAAGCAATCAAAAGCGCCCAAAACATGCGTTGCCACAGGTTGCCACCCTGCTGATTTAACCGACCGCCATGCCCTCCTCCCTCACTTTGCCGCCACCACTGCCAGCATCTCTAACTAACAAACTCATCTCAGCTATCCTCATCTGGGTCTATCACGTCCAATGCTCTGTACCGTGTCTGCTGCACAAGTTTCTTTCGCACTTGCGTCACCCACGATCTATATGATTTCTCTCCATACGGCATCAAGGACGTACATATCAACTCAGGTCTACGGGTCGTCGGACCCCAGTTGCAGACGCCTTCACATCCACGCATGCAGCGGTACATAGGCCGGACGACAACAGGCAATGTTCATGGGCATATGCGACACATAGACTTCAGGTATATCACGATGCCAACAATATATCCGCATTAAGTGCAACATCAAGCCCGCCGTGTAGCCTGGCTCCCACTCGAACTTGCCGTCGACATACATATGCTGGTACGGCATGGAGGACGTCGTCTGGGTGCCGCATGACCAACACATAGTTGTGAGTTACTTCGTCAGGCCACGTATAATAGTCTACTACCTATCCCCTTGTGTTGACAATCATCGGTTCATATACTCGACTGTGTCATGACAGATGAACTCATGTCGAGATGTGCATGCATAATGCAACAGTGGTTACCCTCCCGACTCGGCTGCTTTCCTCTGGCCTCTGCATCTACTGTGATCGGGACTGGGAAGTAGTAAGCGTAGCATAGATTCTGACGTTTACGCCGCGCGGGGAAGTGATTCATTATCGCGCTCCAAGGGCATATATCTCGCATGCGTAACGATAGCGTAGCGACAAACTTGTGATTGTCTATGTTCCGAGGAGTATTGGGTACACTTCGCGATGGTCCCGGCGGCCTCGTGAGCGCGTGCCCATGTCAGCATCTCCCCCAATCTGGGCCTCGCCTCCCCTCTCTGAACACTTTTTGGGGATGCGTTTGCTGCTCTAGGATGTGCGGAGACATAAGAGATAACGATGGACTGAGAGAACATAATCAGGAGCGGGGGAATCGGGGGAGGGCGACGAACTCGTGGCGTGGAAGCAGTGCCGTCGCTCGACCGTGTGAGCGTCCATTGTGCGTCCGTGCCAGAGCTGCCACAACGCGACCCTCCTTTTCTCTCCTCTCCCCATCGTCGTGTTCGGCGTCCTCGCCATCCTCGCCATCTCTAAGGCCATCCAAGGCCTCCTCAACAACCTCGCGTTATCTCCTCAGCGCCCTTCGATCGTCTACTCGCAGCTTGCCTTTTCCGTCTGCATGCGACAACACATACTCGCGTCGGTGAAGCTCTCATCCCCCGTCCCGTCGTCTTCTGTCGTCCGCGATGAACGTGCAGCACTCCGACATGCTTCGCCAAGGCGTCCCCAACATGCATCAGAGCATCATCAACCAGCCATTCTTCCCTCAGTCGCAGCCAGGCCAACAGTCGTCCCCACACAACATGGGCCCCTTCCAAAACAATCAGGGTGGTAATCCCTCGCTCGGACTTATGGGTGGTCAGCCTGGTGCGCCCAACGCCGGTTACCCGCTCAACATGCAGCAAGCCCCTCCCGGTCGGCGACCGGGGATGTTCATGGGTCCACACCCCGGCGGTCCCGCACCGTCGAGCCTCAACGCTCCTGGTGGCGGCGGTGGCCCTTCGCATATGGCTAATCTCGGGCCTGGCCAGCTTCAGAGCATGTCTTCGTTCCCCGGAGGTAACCTCATACGACGCGTCCAGTCTCAGCCGATGAATCCGAATGGCGCGCACATGCAGGGGATGCAGTCGGGGATGCAGCACGGGATGCAACCTGGGATGATGGGTGGTGGGATGGCGCGTACCCCTATGACTCCCGCTCAGCAACAGCAACAGCAGCAGATGCTCCAGTTGCGACAACAACAGCAGCAGGCTCAGTTGCAGGCCCAAGGAGGTGCTCTTCCTCCGGAGATGGGGCTTCCGATGAACAGGCCCACGCATATGCCAGGGGCGGGCTCAATGCCACACGCGCGGACCGCGTCGGGACAAGCGCTTATGTCGACGTCGATGTCACAGCACGGCATGCAGCAGCCAATGCACCAGCAATTGCCGCACGGCGGGTACCCGACCCCGATGTCCCTTCAACACCAGCACCAGCAGGGGCAGCTCGGTACTTCGCCCCATATCGGAGGTCAACAGCAGCCTAACATGCCCCAGCTCGCTTCCCAAACCCCCACGGGTCGCTCACAGATGGCATCGGACAACCCGATGTTCATGGGCTTCCAGAATCAACCAATCCGACCGCCTACCATCCACGGCATACCGCAGATACCCAACAACTCTCAGTTCAATTTCAACGCGTCGCCGACACCTCCCAACCTTGGTCCCAACCTTGGTCCTAGCCACAGTGGCGACATGTCGCAGCGCGGAAACCCTACCACGCAGGGTCTTATCACCCCAGCTCAAGCTCTGGACAAGATGAACTCTGGAATCGAAAACTTCCCCGTCGGTTCGTACGCGATGGGTCAACCACCGATGAATGTGCCTCAGCGCCCCCCGTCTCAGCACAGTCCTCGTAATCCCTTTCCGATACCGCAGTCGCAGCCACCCCATCCTCCACCACAACAATCCCCTCGGCAAGCTGACAGACTGGCGGGGCCAATGCAACCGCCGGGGCTTATGCAGCGACCACAGTCACAACCTCAGGTGCACCATCGACAATCTCCGATACCGCCCGGATCGTCAAGGACCCCCCGTGCTGCTCATACACCCTTGCCGATGAACGGAGGCATCAACCCACAAGGGCGTATACCCCCAGGACCGGGGCAAAGCCCCCAAGGTCCCGCGCATCAACAAGTGCAGCAGCCTGCAAGCGCTCCTCCCTCTTCGCATCCTGCCCAGATTGCCCCACGGCCGCCATCAGCCAACGCTGTTGTTGCCGCTCGTGCAGCCCCCCAACCTTCTGTCCGTCCGCCATCCGCGAGTCAGCAAAGGCCGGCTCCAGAGACTAATCCGGTGTCGCAAGCCGCCCCTCCCGCACCGGCCCCAGCTTCGGTCCCAGCGCCAGTCGCTGCACCGGCACCCGCGCCCCCACCGGCACCTGCGCCCGCGCCCACGCCTACCTCAACCGCGCGAGCCCCTTCGTAAGCTTCCCCGTTATGTAATGAACACCTACAAACCTAATTGTTCGTGCGCCGCTAGCATATACCCAGTTGGATTTGGACAGTCTGTATGCCGAATATTGCAGTTGAGTGGTACTTTGGGAGCGGGTCACCAGGACGTGAGTAGTTATTCCCTTGCAGCCTTGATTCACGAAGCTGAGCAAATGTATGCGCGCCGATAGAGACTCAAGCAGTCGTACTGGGACAGCGTCGTCGCGAATTTCTTCACGGAGAAGGCTACGATGAAGCTCACTTTGTGGAAAGACAATCAACAAATCGAGGCGAAGCCTTTCGGTACGGAAGCAACTGGTCTCGCTCAACGCGAATGCTTACAGGAGAAAACAGAGATCGGCTACCCTATCCTTCCTCGCTTCTTCCTCGTCACGAGCCAATCAGGCGTCAAGTCCATGACAATCACTATTGACGGCGCGCGGGAGCGGTTGATTAACCAGCAGCATTCACTCGTCGAGTGCGCCAACGCGTCCTGGACGTTCCGATATCAAAATGGCTACAGCATCACCCTTCGCGGGCCACTCACCGCCGACGTCGTCGTCCAACCCACGCTCCACGCAGGGCAGCCTTCCCCATCGGGCGCGGTTTCTGCGTACACGTTGAAACTGGAGCGACTGCAATTCGATGCCTTCTTCCACGATAAGTACGTTTCGGTTGGATCGATCCTCGGTGAGCGAATAGCGGAATCGCCAAGACCAATGCCGCCCTCGCCCGGAGGTGCAATTGGCCCTCACGAGGACCCGGGCCGGTTCGAAGAGGCGAAGTACACCATCGAGCACGCAGTCATCCCCGCAGAACCTATCAATGCCTTCGGGATTCCACAGGCTACAATGCGGTGCTTGGAAGTAAGTGTCGTCGTTGCAATCCCCGTCTATCAGATCGCTGACCGAAGAACGTTGGACACAGCTTGCAGAGAGTGTTGCGCAGATGTCGGAACTCATACAATTCTCAAAAGACACTAAGCTAGGGCCAGTCGGTACGTGCTGATATTCGCCGTCGCCACTTGCGCATCTCTGACGGCCGTGCAGATGCGTTGGCCAGGTTTGCGGACAAGTTGCGGGCAGCGCACGCCAACAATCGTGGAGTGCCAATGACCGGACTCCCCTATCACGTTGAAAGCTCATCTTCCTTCGGTGGGCACGGGATCAACGGAATCAATGGTGCACCGACCATGTTCACGAACAACGCCGCCAACGCTGTCGCAGGGCCCTCACAAGGCCCCTCGAGCGGTGCGCAGTCCCAGAATGCCTCTGACGGCGCAGATGGCAAGGCGGGCCAAGGCACCCCCCAAGCGTCGCAGGCGTCGGGCTCCACTCCTGTCGCGTCAGCATCTACCCCCGCTTCGGCACCCACACCTGGAGGACCAACGACCCCGTCGATGGCCAACGCGTCGTTGAAGCGGAAACAGCCTGCAGGCGGACGCGCTGGAGACGATTCGCCGACCACGGCGAATGCGGAGGGGCAGCCGGCAGCGAAAAGGGCGCCGCGAAAACGCGGGCGGACACAGGGTTCATGAGCCCGGCCGCTTCCGCGCACTGACGCGTTCCGGCTGGCTCTGTCGATTGCTTTATGCGTCCCCCTTGGCTCTTCCGCTGTCCGTTGCTATTCCACCCGTCCGCACCATCTCGTCGTCCTGTGTCCTGCTGGCCCCCCACCTTCCCCCCAACCCCCGTCTACGTCCACGTGTGTGTTTGCGTCTGTCTTCTTTCCTACTTGTTATCTGTTCTGTGGATCTCGTTGCAATCATCGCTCAATCGATATTTTACCAGCATAGCATATACGTAGATTTGTATCTTAGTACTACATCCGGGTCGTGCGGAGGACCATCTTTCTCTTTCGCGAGGACCGGGCTGACGGGTACCTGTTGTCTTATCACCTTCCTATTTATCCATTGTCCTGTAGTGTATATTAATCTCATCTATCGCCCTCGTTGCTGCGATCCTGCGTCCGTGCGCCTGATGACCAGCGTCTGCCTTGTCATGCATGATGTCCAGATGTCCAGATGGTCGAGACAATTGAGTCTGCTGCTGCGAACTCAGATTGCGGGCCCGAGACATTGACCAATGGCGACCTCGGTACCTATTGATTACGTCTTTGGCCAGGCGGCGGATGGTGTCAGTCCGCACGCCTACGCCGCCTGCTCGCTCTGCAGATCGCGCCAAGGGGGATGGTTATGGCAAGAAGATAGGGCACGTGTGGTATACACGACCTTCGACATCGACAGCAAGTATTAGAGTAATATACACAAGGAGCGGCGGGCACGGACGGTCGCTAGTTGTAGTTGAGCGGCTCGTGGCTGAAGTCGCACTGATCCCCATATCGGCATCTGTGGGCAGAGAAGCAAAGGAGGGGTGTGATCAGCTTTCCCTTTTCGGACATCCAATGTGGCGGAATTGCAATGCTCGCCTTCCTGCCTGAAAGAAACTGCATGGTTTTCGCTTTGTATTTCTAAATCCGTCGCCGTTGCCGCCGCCGCCCCGGCCCCTCCCCCGCATCGGCGGGCCTCCCCGGCCCCGCCCCCGGGGCCCGTTCCGGTCGTTCCAGCCGTCCTCTCCCCACCGTCGGCTCGGCTCGGCGGCGGCCCGGCCGAGGCCGTTCGGTTCGTGATATCCTCGGTCGAAATCTGTGTATTGTTGGCTCCCCCACCCCCCCTGATCGGCCCCCGCCGGGGCCGTCGGCGGGGGCGGCCCACCCAGCCCGCTCAGCAGCCCGTTCTGCGACAGCGCCTGCGCCTGCTGCACCAGTAGCTGAAGTTGTTCGGGGTTGAAGGCCGTCGAAGGCAGGATGCTCGGTGGCTGAGACGCATCGCCCATCGTGACATCGGGCGCGAACGCGGGCGCCGCAGCAGCAAGTTGCCCGACGAGATCTGCTACGGACGTCGACGGGTGCAGCGTGTCGACGAGCGCGGGCGCCCCGTCACTCCAGAATATCGCATCGACATCAGTCCCAGTCAGCATGAGCCGCACGCCCTCGTCCACCTGCTCCTCGGGTATCTGCGCTGACGGCTCGGCCGGGCTGTCTGGTATCTGCGCGGGGGACGCGTACGACGCGACGAGTGCGGTCTGCTCGCGCTCCTCCTGAGCGGCCCGCTCCTGGCTGTCGCCGCCTCGTGGCGGGAAATCAATCTGCGGGGGCATCTCGAGGGCTGGGGATTCGGGAAGCAGTCATTAGCCACGACTGAACCCAAAACGGCGGATCGCGTGCTCACGTTGTGGCTCGGTCCACTCCATTTGCTCTTCAAACAGATGGTTGTGCAACGCTGCTCCTTCGTCTCGATCGAGGTCGCGCAGATTATGTGTTTGGAGCGATCCCTGTGTAACGACGTGCAGACCGAGATCAATATACAGTACATATCGCGATGCAGATGGAAAACGCTAACAGTTGCGCCGTCATCGTCATACACCGCACGGTCGATGAGCTTGATCTGCTCTAGCTGGCCATCCGGTGCCCACGTTACCGACTTCTTTCTCTTGCCTAAAGAAGGCCCTGCAGGAGGATCTGACGGCCCCGCAGCTGGCCCTGTCGATGGCCCTGGTGCTGCGGGAGGTGGTGTAGGAATTGACGGGCCTGCACTCGATGCCCACGAGTTCAAAACCTCTTGGAAGCCATTGACTGAGGAAGGCTGCGCTATGTTCGATTCCGGCGCCTTCTTAGTGGGTGCTGTCGCGGTGGCGGGGTTGGCGGCACCCTTCTTGAAACTGGGCAGCTCCTTCTTCGTCACCTTCGGCTTGGAGAAAAACGACGAGTCCGATTTGGCGTCCTTCACGACGGGTTTAGCCTCCTTCTTCACCGCGACGGCCTTGGGCGTCGAGGAGCCTGCAACAGGGATGGCGGCCTTCTTCACGGGTGGCGCGGACTTGGACGACAACGAGTCCGCTCGTCGCTTCTTGCCCTTCGTATCTGCCACAGCGTTCCTCGCATCAATTCCCGTCGGCGGCGCAGCGCAGCGGACTGACATGACTCACCCTCTGCATCTTCGCTTTCGGCTTTGACTGGGACCTGCTGCAAGAGCATCCGTCGCCATTTGCTTTCCAGGTTCGCTGCCATGTCCTTGATAGCTGATTTGTTTTCGATGGATATGGATGGAGGGACAGTAGTTAGATACATGTATTTAACGACGAAGGGAGCAGGGTCAGGCGAAGCAATGTCAGTCAAAACAGCCGTTCTACAGAGTCGACGCGTGATTGTTTCACCCGCATTCGCGGTGTTGATGGAGTAGCACTTGCGGCGCTCGTCGCACCCATCGTATGGCGGGTGCATTTTATGTCTGAACAACGAAAACTTCAACTCACCCGGAGTAGGAGAGTCCTTGATCAGCTTCATGATTAGTTTGCCCAGCTTCGAGTCCTTCAGCTTCTCCACATTGAAGGGCAGGCGATCGATGATCTGGATCAAGTGAATTAGGAGAGGCCTCTAAACCATTGTCGTTCTCATCGAGACTCACCTGCAGAAGCGGCATGATCGTCTCAACCATTTGCTGGTCATCGCGGCCCTGGAACGCTAGCTTCAACCACTCCCGTACGATCTCCATAGCGGTTGGGTTGTCGACCCAGGCGCGAAAATAGTGGTTGCCAGCATTGTCTCTAATCTTAGTGAGGACATCGAGACGAACTTGGGGATCGACATCCTGCACACCAAAGTCCGCGAGGATATTGACAAGCTGTGAAACCGCACCACCACCTGTGAACGAATTTGACTGTATGAGCGGTTTCACGTCGGCGACAAGCGTTGCTCGCTGTTGCTCCGGCGAAACTTTGTTGGCAGGAGGAGCGGGAGGCGGGGTAGGGGTAGGAGCCGAGTGCGACGACGCTTGTGGCGTGGGGGAGGCAGCAGAAGAGGGACCCGCAACCGGCTGTGCTACTTGCCCGTAGAACGAGGAAGGGGAGATACCACCATAGTAGCCAGAGTTGGGGGGGTGGAGGACGAAGGGCGACAAAGTACCCTGCTGTTGCGGCTGCGGGGGCGAGTGAGAGTGTCGGGTGAGCTGCATGGGGTGTTGCTGCTGCTGCTGTGCCTGCGGTTGATAATGGGCGGGCGCGGAATGAACAAACGGAGAGTTCATGGATGTCATCGGATACTGGTATTGCATGCGGGGGTGGTTCTGGTGCGCAAGGTATGCGGGTTGCTGATACTGTTGAAGAGGGCTGGAAGACGAGCCGTTCATCGTTGTGAGGGCGGGACTGCGGCAAGGATTAGCAAATTGAAGTGAGGGAGGGAATGCGACGCACTCTATGACCATCGGAGAAGATCCCTGCGACTGTGACAATCCCTGGCCCTGACTCTGGCCCTGCGAGTGCTGCTGCGAATGGGAGGAAGTGCTTGTCGCTCCATTGAGAGACGAATAGCTCGAGAGCGGTAGTTGGGGTCCGGGGATCCACTGATTGGAATATGGGACGGAGGAGTAGGACGGGGATGTGGTGAGGAAGAGCAAGGGGGACTGATAGTTATTGGATGTGCTCAGCGGTGGTGTGGGGGAGTGGTGGCCTGTGGCAAAGACGGAATGAGCCCTGGTCGCCGTTTGCTCGAGAGGACGTGCGCTGGCCCGCAACGCGTCGCTGTGGCCGGCGCCTGTCCCAAATTGCTCGTGCTCACCCTGGATGTCGCCCAAAAGGTCGTTCATGCCACCTCCCTGCACGCTCGCGACGGTGTCCTTCCAGTCATTTGAGCCCGCGGACCGCTCGTCATGGACGGAGGCGGTCTGCAGGTCGGGGATTTGTTGAGCCTGCAGCCACGCTGCACTGTTATAGTCCATCTGCAGGTAACGCGACGATTCTTTTTGCAAAACGGGCACTTAGGCAATTACTGCACGTCCGTCAACCGTCAGAGTTCACCTTGCCAGGCCTTAGCTGCAGCTCGCCGTTCGTTCAGCTCGCCGTTCGTGATGGTGGTCAGAGGGTTGGCCGAGTCTCCCTTTCAGTCTCCGCTTTCTACTCCCCTTATGTCCAAATACGGACAGCCTTCTCACGCTACCGCGCCCCAAGGACACCGCCAATTCACGACCCTGGCCCCAACCCCGCCCAGACTATTCTTTTGAGCATCGCATATTGTTCTCCAGGTGGCCCGATGAGCGATAAGTTTTTCCCCCAGATGCACTCTCGGTAGCCAGGAGGGGCGAACAATTGGCCGAACGGCCGTGGCATACAAACGGAAAAACAATAGACGCGCAATAGAAACCGTTCGATAACGTTTGAAACCTCGGACTAATCGAGCTTGTAACGAGACAAAGTGACACTTCAACCAAACAAGTACAACGCTGGCGGTATCACCTCTTCATCTACAACGACAACAAAGTTTTCAACCGCTGCCTTACGCCCTTTCAGCCCCTTCTTACACTTCCCGTAAACCGTCGCGTCGCGTCGCGTCTACGTCTTTCAAAATCCAACAACACTTCAACTTCGTCAAAACAAAGCGGCCATGGCTTCCGACAATGCGGCACAGCTAGAGTATCACAAGATGCAGGTTCGTCGTCGCTCAACGCTGTCGTCCCCGACTCACCGTCTCTTCGATGTAGCTCGTGGGCAGCCTCAACGCGCTTGCTCACAACATGCGCGAGTGCGCAGCTATCGCGGACGCGTTCGTGCACACGCTCAACTTCGGTGCCAACCCCCAGCCGTTCCCGCCCCTCGGCGCGAACGGCCAGTTCCCCATGACCATGGTCCCTATGCCAGTGGCTCACGACGATGGCAAGAAGCGCAAGGCGCGCGGGGACGACAATGAGGTCAAGAAACGGGCCAAGAAGATCAAGGATCCCAACGCGCCGAAGCGGCCTGCGTCGTCGTACATTCTCTTCCAGAACGACGTCCGTAGTGAGCTCAGGAAGAAGAACCCTGAGATGCGTAACAATGAGCTGCTGAGCCACATTGCCAAGTTGTGGGCGGAGATGCCGCAGGAGCAGAAGGAGGTAAGTGCAATGTCGTCGCGTTTCGCGTAGATCCTAACCCTTCGCAGGCATACGAAGCGCGTAACAGGTCTGAGAAGGACCGTTGGCTCGCGGAGAAGGCCGTCTACGAATCTACCGGCAAGGCTGGTGAGCCGTCGGGCATTCCAGTGAGCTACACCATTAACCATCCGATGTGTGCGTGCACTCACGTCAAATAGATGCAGATAGCCCCCGTACCGATTGTGGCCCCCATCAAGGCCCCTGTGCCTCCCCCTGTCGCAGCGACCCCGTCGTCCTCCGATGATACCTCGGGCGAGGACGACAGCGAGGAGGAGTCCAGCTCGGAGGTTGATGAGTCCGCGATACCTCCGCCCAAGAAGTCGAAACGGGAGGTCGCTGTGGCCCCCGCAAAAGATGAGGCCACCCCGAAGAAGGAGAAGAAGCATAAGAAAGCGAAGGCCTGAAGGGGCCTCAACGCTGCTTGTATGTTTGCTTATGCGGATATGTCCCTCGTTCTTGATGCTGGGCGTGGCTTGGTGATCCTTCCGAACTTGTTTCTAACATAGTAGTGCTGCTTGTTCATAATTACGAGTTATGGCACTGAGGTGCGCTTGATCAAAAATCTCGTTTCCCGGTACAACACGATGATAGCGAGCTTACCTGGTGCTTACTAGAACGTGATGCTCACATGCGTCGTGGGCGTTGATTTCTCTCGAACGACAACAGCAAGTGACAATGCAACATCTGCATGTCAATCATGTCCATCATGCGGTGCGCTCGGCGCGGAATGGCAACCGATATCGCTCAGGCATGCACGCTCGGTCGGCCACATGCAGTAGCATGCTGAACTGAGTCAGTGCCACTCCGAGTCCGAGTCGAGTATGCGTTAGGTGATACGGCGTACATTGGCCGGCTCGAAGATCTCCGGCGGAAGGTGGCGGGAAGAGCATCCGATCGAGCTTGAGTAGCTTAATGCAAATGCCCGTGCGGGCCCTCGTGGCGACGGAGGTGGTGGTAGCGGAAGAGGACTTGCCCCGGTAATCTGACGGTGTTGATCTACGCGCCTTCTGCATCCACAACAGGATGCTATGCATCTCGACTGACACGGAACGCCATCCAGATCAGCTGTCGCCATACAGCGCCGCACGCGCATATGGCGACGGAGGCACCACTGCGTCGTGCAGCTGGATGTTGACCGCATGGTCGTCGGCGCGTCGTGAGCGGTAGATGATCGAGGCGCTGCCTCGCCATGCATACGCACATCGCGGCCGCCATTTACCTCCATTAGCGATCCATCCTCGGACACTATCCTCGTGGAGAAGAAGTTCTGTCGTATCAACCCCCTACGTCCGCCGCATGGCTTCCATAGTTGACTGTTGTCGGTCCTGTCTCGGGCGGGCCACCCAACACTATAAAGTCGGCTCTTCCCCATCCTCAACTGCATCAGGTCCTCCCCTCCTGAACTCCTCGAAGCCCTTCACTGGTCTTTCGTCGCCCCTCCCCCTCCTCACACGTTCGCCATGTTCTGCAAAGCCTCCCTCGTCACCGTGGCCCTCGCCCTCATGGCCGTCGCCAGTCCTCTACAGGACACCGGCGTCGCCGTCCCCTTCGCGAAGCGTTCCTCCCTCACGAACGCCGACGGCACCTTCAACCACGAGAAGGCCATCCTGTCGACCATTCAGACCAAGAAGTGAGTGTCGGCTGTGTCTCGCGCCATTCGCGTAGATGCTTATTTTTATTCGCTTCTTAGCAAGCACCGCGCGAACCTGATCAATTTGGAGAAGAACGTCGGACGTCATGCTTTCAAGGAGGGCGCCGAGATCAAGCCCCTCGCGGCCGTCCCGGCGAGCCTCTCCAAGCGTCAGAAGGAGGCGCTCACGGACGAGGACGAGGACACCGAGTGGGCCGGCACGATCTCCATCGGTACCCCCGCTCAGAAGTTCTTGATCGACTTTGACACTGGCTCCTCCGACCTTTGGATCCCATCCTCTTCTTGCAAGAGCTCAACTTGCTCCTCGAAGAAGAAGTACACCGCGTCTTCCTCGTCGACCGGCACCAAGAAGAGCGGCTCCTTCTCCATCCAGTACGGCGATGGCTCGACTGTTTCAGGCCCCGTTTACACCGACTCTGGTACGCATCGCGGTTCTATTCTCTGCATCCATCATGCTGACAATATAAATAGTCACTGTTGCTGGTGTGACGGTTACGAAGCAGTACTTCTCGCCCGTGACCACCCTCTCGAGCTCCTTTGCCGATGACCCCATTGACGGCCTCCTGGGTCTGGCGTACCCCGCCATTTCTAACCTCGGCCAGGTAAATGTTCTGCTTGAGCAGGTTCTTGCATAGTCGTTGACAGGCCCCCGCCCTCCCAGAACCCCTTCTTCAACACCGCCGTGTCGCAGGATGCTGTTTCGAAGGGATCCTTCGGGTTCAAGCTCGCCTCCACCGGCTCGGAGCTTTACATCGGCGGCACGAACAGCAAGCTCTACACGGGTTCGATCGAGACGCACCCCGTCGACACCTCGACCGGCTTCTGGCAGATCACTGGTGCGAAGGCGTACGTCGGCTCGACGGTCGCCAACTCCGGCTTCGAGACGATCATCGACAGCGGCACCACGATCATGTACGGCCCTCCCTCTGCCATCAAGACCTTCTACAGCAAGGTCAGCGGCTCCGCGGTGTACGACTCCGAGAACGGCTACTACTCGTTCCCGTGCAAGTCGGCGCCCTCCGTCTCCTTCAGCTGGGGCGGGAAGAAGTGGGCCATCACGGCCGACAAGTGAGTGCCGCCTGCTTCCTCTCGACAAAGGACGCGCGCTGATATCCATTCCGCTGCAGCTTCAGCCTTGGTGAGACTAGCACGGGCTCGGGCAAGTGTGTGGGTGCGCTCGCAGGCCAGGACATCGGCCTCGGCAGCAACGTGTGGCTCCTCGGCGACAGCTTCATGAAGAACGTCTACACCGCGTTCTCCTTCGACGACGACACTGTCGGTTTCGCCACCCTTGCTTGATTTATTATTACCTATCGCATATCTTGTGTATCATATTCTCGAGACTGGACGATACCCCGTCCCCCGCCATAGACCGCAAGCATGTGTCGTGTAGTTCTAAATGCAATCACCATCATGATATGTTTTAGTTGCTTTGACGCAATGTTGGACAGAAGCAGCTGCATGGCAGATGCACACAAAAAGGCACTCGGCGGGTGGTCGTCGGAAAGATGACGTTTGCGCGCTTCTGCCGCCGTTTGTGCTTCGCGCACTGCTTCTATTCCGTATACCTCCTGCTCGTTGACACACCGCATAATATGCATTGCTCTCTGCCTACGTGTATGTGCTCTGACTAAGGATATCGCTTTATACGGTTATCCCGAGAGCGTCCCGAACAACGCTGAAAAGCGGGGGCTTGAGCATAGGACACGTACACCTCAGCAGAGCAAGGCGGTGACCACGCCACTGGCCATCCAGATGGACAATGGCTGCCTTCGCCGTCCACCGTACGACATACAATGACCACATATGACAATACGCAGACAGCCGCGCCGCAGTCTGAGGCTGAGCATGGGCTGGGCGCGATTATGGCGATTGCTTACACTGCCGGGCAGACCCCGGAGCCCACGGCCAGCTTTCTGCCGAGCCCTATATAACGGGCCCGCGTCCATCCGTTCGACCACCTTCGCCCGACTTATCACTTCCCCCCATCGATGTCCCAACCCCCGCCCTACAGCTCTAACGGTCCCCCGATCAACCCCGACAGACGGCCTCTGCCTCCGGGCTGGATCGAGCAGTGGGATGCCAGGTACGTCTGCTGCTCTTGTGATTGTGGCCAGGCTGCTAACGGCATGCACCAATCACCACAGCTACAAGACTTGGTACGTCGCTCGTTAGTCCTATCAGCGTCGGCATCCCATCTCATAGCGACGGATGGACAGGTTCTACGTGAACACCGTGGAGAGCCCGCCGCGCTCGTCGTGGGTCCACCCACTGGGACCTGCGCCTCCCACGCCGCAGCCCTCTCCGTTCGCTCCCCCGCCCGGTCCTCCACCCCCAGAGAACCGCGGATACAGCCCGTACCCTCCGCAGGGCGGCTACAACCAAGGCTACGGCCAGCCCCCTCCCCAGCAATGGGGCCAATCTCCTCCCCCGCAAGGCAGCTACTACGGCAGCCCTCCGCCGCAGGGTGGCTACCCGCCTTACGGCGGTGCGCCCCCACAGGAGAATAGGGGTGGGTTCTATACATACGGTTTGTTGGGAGAGTGCGAAGCTGATAGGTCATCTGTCAGGCTGGTTCGGATCGAGCACTCCTCAGCCCCAGGGGTACGCTCAGCAAGCGCCGCCGAAGAAGTCCGGTCCGGGAATGGGCACTGCACTGCTGGCAGGTGCGCTGCATGGATAGACGCGTCCGTATGTCGTATGCTGATAGCTCGTGTTAGGTGGTGCGGGTCTGGTCGGTGGCGCGCTGCTCATGGATGCGTTCGAGGACCACGAGGATCATGAGCGTGAAGAGGCATACGATCAGGGTAAGTGGATTGCATCCCTCCTCCGTGGATATATGTTAATATGCTTTCCCATCGTAAAGGCTACGACCAGGGCTTCGACCAGGGCAATGACGACGGCGGAGGTGGCGACTGGTAGTTATCTACTATCGATATTTGAGCCTCTTTCTGCGATGCCTTTGAGATGGACTCCCGGTGATTACGACTTCCGCGACTATTCCCCTTCCTCTCTGATAGTGCTGCGTTGTACAGTAGTCACACGTTGTATTTCTTCTTTGGATGATACCATGCTGAAAGTTCCTGAATTGAGAGGTGAATTATAGCCTTGGTCCTCGGTAAAGCGATGAACTGCGCCGGGCTGCCCACATGTAACGTTATAGGAACGAACAGGAAATTATACATGTTCCCAAGATATATTTCGTGCTGTCCAGCTACTCGTCGTCGAAGACTTAGTTGAACGCAATATTTGCGCTGGTGCAACGCGAGTAGCCTGCAGCCTGCTGGTGCATGCTCGAGAACAGTCGCCACAATAGGCGCCGTGTTGCAGGTATGGCGCCCGTGACACCTCCACGTGGCAGCATGTCACAGCACAAACCGACCAATGGTGACCGTTTCCGGGAGCAAGCAGAAACCTCGACATTTGTTGGCCATGGCTGTCAAGGCAAAGGCGCGGTACGTGCACCCTGTGTCTCCGTGTCTCTCTTGCTCACAAGGGTATGCAGGACGATCATCGTCCGCTTGATCTCTACGGCTCAGACGGGGTACTTCTACACAGCGCAGAGGTTGCGCATCGGCCCCAGGCTGGCGGCGGTGAAGTACGATCCACGAGGTGCGTCAGGATACTTATGTCTTCGTCTGTGCAACCTCTGACGGTCCTCACACAGTGAAGAACCGGGTGCTGTTTGTGGAGAGCAAGAAGACAGCCAAGAAATAGTACACCCACGTCTCGCTCTGCGTCCTTCCATGTCATGCACCATACTATCCAGCTCTCTGGCTCTAATTCCATCGCATTGCACGCCTAAACCTCCCCTGCCTTGGACTTCGGCTTCTGCAAACCCTGTGGCTGCTTGTCTGCGAAGCTCAGACCCCTTGGCCAGACAAGTTACGACGCCCGCGTCTTCTGACACTTCTCAGCGTTCCATTTGCATTATGCCACTCCGTCAATCGCAAGGTCTCGGGAACTCTGTAGGCCAGGTCTGCATCCGATTTTCCGGCGTGACTCGGCGTTCTATCAGCACTTTCCTACCGTCAATATCAGACAGAATGCGACGCCCAGATGGAATATCAGAGATGCGTCTTGTCTTGCGAAACGGGGGTATGAACGGCATAGATATGTGCGCGAGGAACATCTACCAGGTAATTACAATGGAACGTGCGGTCATGATCGTGATGCATGATGCGGAAGCAGAAGTGGGGTACCAACAACAACAGTAGAACGCATAAAAGGCGGGGAGTGGACGAGCGGGCGGAGGGGTGATGGTGGTACAGTCGCCACGCCCGCGCGGTCCAAGTACACAAACTCATAGGTATAACAACATGGTGCTCACCGCTTCTTCCGCCCCTCAGTCCGCCTCCATGAGCTCCAGATAACTTTCGGGCACGAGCGCGTGCCCGCCGCCCTCCCTTTCGACGATCGCCCAGCCCACTCCGCCGCCTCGTCCGAGGACGTGCACGATCTGTTCCTCCTCCAACGCCATCTCTGCCGTACCCTCTGGCTCGAACGCGTACAACGCGCGATATAGCCCGGGTGCTAGCGGCCCATCGTCCGCGTCGCCCTCCCCTTCTCCCTCGTACGCATCCTCGAACTCCTCCTGTTGGTACGGATTCCCCGATTCGTCCGTGGGCGAAGACACGTCGAAGTTGCGCTCGAAATCCGTCTTTGACGGTGCTTCAGCAGCGTCCGCCGGGCCCTGACCCTCTCCCCAGCTGAAGTGCGTGCTCAGTGTGTTCCAGCGGTAGGCGCCCCAGCTTCCCCGCGCGTCCTCGCCCGTGTCCTCGTCATCCCCATCTGCGTGCGAGGACGCTGCCGAGGAAGAAGACGCGGTCGAGTACGTCGACCAGCGCTGGCGAGGTCGGTTCGCTCGCGGGACGTCCGGGCCGCGTCCGAAATGGCGATCGTCGGCGGTGTCGTACGCGAAGTCGCGGATCTTGAAGAGCAGGGAACAGCGCTTCGGCTGCGCAGTCGGCGTCACGGTCGTCGTGGAGGACGAGGACGCCTCGGGCTCGTGTGCGGTCTGCAGGAGGGAGGACTTTGACTGACGGTTTGAACGCACTGTGGAAGAGTGGCGGGAGAGCGCAGCAGACGTGCGCCGTGATGCGGCCGGGCTTGGGGGTGCGGGGCGGGAGGAGGTGAGTGAGTCGCGGTTCTGGCTCGTGAGAGCGGATGCGACGAGCGGGACCGGGGCTGAGTCAGCGTCGGACGGTGGATCTGGCACGGTGATTTGTGTGGTCGGTGTCTTGAGCTGGAAGACGTTGTTTGGGGTGGGTGTTGCGGGTGAAGGGAGGCTCGTGCCCACTGAAAGGGCGGGCTGTGGTATCGAGGCCGTCGTAGGCGTCGATTCGCCGTTCGTGAGCGCCATGTCGTTCACGCCCCGCGCGATACTCTTGCTCGATGAGGAGGACGATGGGCGCGATGCGAACTCGTGTGCGCCAAGACGCGGCGGCGGGTAGAACGGCGAACCTGGCGAGGGGAAAGGAGAAGGAGACACTTTCTCGACTGGCAGCGCCAGACGCAAATCTGCGGCGGGAAACGCAAAATCCGTTCAAGACAATTAATAGACCGGACCCGCTCCCTCGGAAACGTACGCACCGCTGGACTCCTGCGCGACGATGGACGCCATGGACGGCTCGGGTTGGCTTGGTGCGGTGTTGGGAAGACGTCTCGGCGCCGGGCGCGGGGGCTGCTCGTCGTGGTAGGCAATGAGGAGGGTTTTCAGATAATTCCACACGTCCAGTACGAAAAGGTACACCCAGTTCGCACTCCGAAGGGGCGTTTGCTATGGCAATGTCAACTCAGAATCATAATTATCGTGAGAAAGCGAGGGATAGCTACCTTGTAGCCCAAAAAGGTCCACAAATCCATCTTGACCGTTGTCCAGACTGTCGAGCTCGTCTCTGAGATCCTCTTCCCCGTCGGCTTGGCTATGTCTTTAGACTCATCCTGTGTATCTGCGTATTCTCAGACATGTGGTGAACGTGCGGCTTTGCCGTGTTCGAAGGCGTCGCCATGTGTCCACCATGACCGTGTCTAACGCGCCTACTCCCAGAGTTCCGAACTACCTGCAGGTTACTTCGTCAAAGATCCGGCACTGCTAGGGACCACAATGAACTGCTATTCGATGACGCTGCATGCTTTTACAAGCGAACCCGTTCCATACATCGTATGTGCCACAGTTCTGGGTCGTCTTCTCACAGGTTCAGCTTCCGTGGCCCCTCTGCTCTCCCCGGAAATGACTTGTACATTGCGACCCGGCGTCTTGCCATTCATCTCAACGGCAAAACCAGTGTTGGCCTGCAGGGGCTCTCATGCTTTGACTCAAACCTTGTCCCAAAATGCGATGCAAGAGCGTAACATGCATGCTGTCTACCTTGGGAGCCCGCTTGCGCAGGAACCAGCGGGGAACCAGCAGCATGGTGGAAGACAGAACTTGTGAGGTGAATACGCTCAGTCCCTTCTTAAAGCGAGCTCACGACGTCTAGCAGAAGGGCCTGCTTCCGCTGCCGAGTAACAGCACTAGAGCCGTCCGCGGGTGCGACCTGTGGGACGAGATCTTCGACGCGGCTGTCACTATCAACCCGGCGTTCAACGTCTACCGCATCTTCGACACGGTGCGTGCATACACCCACTCTGCGACTCGATTCACAAACTCACACATGCTCTCAATCTCAGTGGCCGATCTTGTGGGACGTCCTCGGGTTCCCGTACGTCCTCCATCTCACTTCCCTCGTTTCGGTCGTACTGACCTCTGCTCTCAGCGGATCCTTCCCCCAAGCGCAAAGCCCGATCTACTTCGACCGCGAAGAGGTGAAGCGCGCGATCCACGCGCCGTTGAACGTCACTTGGGAGGAGTGCTCCGACATCCGCGTCTTCCCACACGGCGACGCGTCGGCCCCGCCCGCATTCACGGTGCTCCCGAACGTGATCGAGAAGAGCGAGCGCGCGGTGATTGTACACGGGCTTGCTGACTTCATCCTCATCGCGGAGGGCACGCGCATCGTTATCCAAAAGTACGTGTCGATGCTGTCCTGCATGTATATGGGGCTGGTGTGCTGATTCGGAGATGGGGATTCTAGCATGACTTGTAAGTCCCCGACGTGCGCGTACGCGAATGCTGCACGGGACTGACTGTGCGGGGTAGGGAACGGCCAGCAAGGCTTCCAGACGCCAATCGAGAACGACAGCTTCATCGTCGATGGCATGGGTGCGCTTGGCACGAGCCACAGCGAGCGCGGCCTCACATTCTACGAAGTCGCCCTGAGTGGACACATGTAAGCCATTCTTTCTCTTCACGAGAGTGTAATTCACTGACTGCATGTGCGTCGCAGGATTCCGCAATTTTCTCCGAAGGTGAGTGCCCCGACTCGGGTTCAAGAGACAGTGTAGGCTTGCAAATGGACTGAATTTGGCTATCCAGGCTGCGTTCCACATCATGGAATTTTTGATGGGCTTCAGAGAGAGCCCTTAGGGTTCCCCGACGATGTTCTAGCGTATGATTCGGTAGTACTTATCGAACGTACTTTGAGTGGAAGTTACCTCTAGGAGCTTGCAAAACGATGCGTCTTGATCGTCATAAATGTCGAGTTCGTCGAATCCTTACGCGTACGGCCACTCGATTAGCCCTGAGTGAGATAACGCTCTTACGATCGCGTTCTTAAGTGACGCGACGAAGCTATGGCGGCACTTGGAAGAGTCGTGCGCCTTGGAACCTCGAAGTACGCCGTGACTAAGGCACGTGCCTGTGATCACTCGCGTCCTGATGAGCTCCCGGCCTGCTGGCTCTGTTTCAGCGCTTTCCTTCTCTACATCCGACCATCATGTCGATATCTTTCTGGAAGTAACTTGCAGACGTCTCCCAAGCAAGCCGACTGTGTGTCTTACATTTGCATGTGAGTGCACGCTCGACGCCCTTCTGCATCGTGAGCGCATCATGGTGATGGACGGCAAACATGCTGGTCACCGCCTTGACACAAGGTACGTACATCCTTTTCCCAGCACCTGCGCCGCAGTGGCCACCAATATTCAACAGTTTCGCAGATACCAGCCATAAGCAAACTGCACCTCATATGTGATCAGTTTCTAGGCAGTCTTTGCATCATCAAACCCTTGGTTCAAAGTGTACAAATGAGGGAATCGGTCGCTATGTCGCGGAGCAGTGCTGATTCCTGAACTGAACCCCTCCGAAAATAGCGCGATAAGCGGAACGTAACGCATGGTCTTTTTCCGTAAGATGTCTCATCCCGCCGCCATCCAGCGTGTTTGCCCTGAAGGCTGATGGTGGGCCGGCCACATGCTCTCCGTGCCCGCCCCGCTCTTCCTCGGAGTCGAAGAAACTGAATCACCCCATCGATACCGAAGCTTGAAGGCGCTGCGCTCGATCAAGTTGCCCCGGATCTGCTGGGCGTCCGAGCCTCCGACGGGTATAAGACGAGCAATGACGATTGCAGCGTACGCGAGCTTCCTCGCAGGACTTGCTTGCCTGTTCCACCTCGCGCTCGCGCATTCGTCTTGTGGTAGATTTCCGACTACAGGGCATCGTAAGGATGTTCAAGAATGCGATTCTCTCGCTCCTCGCCGCGACGGCGTTCACGACCACCCTCGTCAGCGCGAAGTGGGTCACGAAGGCCGAACTGCACGCAAAGCAGGCCGAGCACGCCGCACGCATCAAGGCGAACCTCCCCCGCCGCTCTGTCAGTGCAAAAACCGGGGTGAAGAACATCACGTTCTCCAACCCCCGCGCGTCTGGTACGGATCTCACCTGCCAGTGTATTTTGAGTTCTCTGACATGACTCTAACTCACTGCGCTTGTCATCGTCAATGTCATGCAGAGTTCTACGTCGACGGGACCACGATCCCGGACGTCGACTGGGACATCGGGCCCAGCTGGTCCGGCCTGCTGCCTATCAGCAGCGACCCGAAGGAGACCCGCAAGGTGCGCGCGCCCTCCGTATCTTCCGTAGTAACCTCATGCAACGCGGAACCTGACCGCCGTCTTCTCCGCATGATCTTCTCTCGCGCACCCCCTTCGTGAATTCGTCTTGCTCTGCACGATCTTCGAACTGCGCTCCATATGGTCGCGTGCTCGGCCGCTCTACGACTATCGCCGCTGTGACTCGCTCGGCCGCCTCGTACTATCCCCGCCGCTAGCTCTTCTTCTGGTTCTTCCCGCCCGGCCCGCAGGGCAGCCTGGACGACCTCATCTTCTGGTACGTCCGTGGCCACTCTTCTGTCCTTTTCCTCGCACGACGGGCGCGCATGGGACGACTAGCGCGCACAGCGTGCCGCGAAGGGCTGCGTGGGACACCCCTCCCCCGCGCCATCAGATGATCCGTACTGTGAGAACTGACGCATGCGACGCAGGACGAACGGCGGCCCCGGGTGCTCGTCCCTCGAGGGCCTTCTGCAGGAGAACGGGGTACGTCCGCCGAACGGTGCCTTACGCCTTTCGCCTTTCGTGTCGTGTCGCACGCGTGCTCATGTCGGGTTTGCTTTGTGTAGCCGTTCCAATGGTCGCTGGGGCAGGCGAAGCCGACGCAGAACGAGTTCAGCTGGACGAACCTCTCGAGCATCCTCTTCGTCGAGCAGCCCGTCGGCACGGGCTTCTCCCTCGGAAAGCCGGACATCACCGTGCGTATCATAATCTATTGTGTGTTGCGACATGGAGCGATTGCTGAGATGTATGGCTGTGGGGCGTAGGACGAGAATGGGGTCGCGGCGGAGGTCGTGGGCTTCATGCAGCAGTTCTTGGAGGTGTTCAAGGAGCTGCAGGGGAAGAAGTTGTACGTGACTGGTGAAAGTGTGAGTCGATGTCCTTCGTGCCCATTCGTGTTCGGAGTAGCTGACGGTGGCACGTAGTATGCCGGGATGTATGTGCCATGTGAGTGCTACCCGGCTTGCTTATTGCTGAAGGGCCGCGGGCTGATTCGAGCACGTAAGACATCACAAATTACATCTTCGAGCACCCTACCGCGCTCAACCTCACCATGACCGGATTCTGGGTATCCGATCGTACGTATCATGTTGGCTATGCACTTCGCACACCTGCTGACATCGAGACAATGCACAGCCGTTCTTGGCTGGGACGTCGTGCAGACCCAGATCCCCGCCGTCGACTTCGTGCACAAGTACGAGAACGTCTTCGCATTCAAGTACGTCCCCGCCCCTCCCCACGCCGCTCACACACCGCATCTCTGACACGTGTCGCGTTCCCCCAACCTGCAGTCAGACCTTCCTGGCACATCTCGACGCCTCCGCGGCACGCTGCGGATACACGGGCTACTTCGACAAGCACGTCACCTATCCCCCCAAGGGCCTGCTTCCGCTGCCTGGTAAGAGCACCGAGGCGGACCGCGGGTGCGACCTCTGGGACGAGATCTTCGACGCCGCTGTGAGCGTCAACCCCGCGTTCAACATCTACCGCATCTTCGACACTGTGCGTTCTCTTCACCGCACTCACTACGGCTGTAATACTGACGTGCGCCCCCGGTCGCAGTGGCCCATCCTATGGGACGTACTCGGCTTTCCGTACATTTCCCGCACCACTATGTCGTCGCAACATCACTAAACCGCGCGTCTGTCCACAGCGGCTCCTTCGAGCAGACCCAATCCCCCATCTACTTCGACCGCGAAGAAGTGAAGCGTGCGATTCACGCGCCGCTCAACGTGACCTGGGCCGAGTGCTCAGACATCAACGTGTTCCCGCGCGGGGACCGCTCCGCGCCGCCCGCGTTCACCGTCCTCCCGAGCGTGATCGAGAAGAGCGAGCGCGCGGTGATCGTGCACGGCCTCGCGGACTTTATCCTCATCGCGGAGGGCACGCGCATCGTCATCCAGAAGTGAGTCCTTCCTTCCGTGCTTGCGCGCGTGTGTGTCCATGGATAGTGCTGATTCGGGGTCGGGGATATTAGCATGACTTGTGAGTCTCGGCGTGCGCGCGGACTCTGGGGGGTGTCACGAGCTGATATTGGGTGGTATAGGGAACGGGAAGCAGGGTTTCCAGACCCCCATCAAGAACGACAGCCTCATCGTCGATGGGATGGGCGCGCTCGGCACGAGTCACAGCGAGCGCGGCCTGACCTACTACGAGGTCGCCCTCAGTGGCCACATGTACGTCCTGGACGATCTCTTCGATGTACTCCGCGGGTTACTGATCGTGCTCGTCTTGCAGGGTTCCACAGTTCTCCCCGAGGGTACGTGCGGCCTTTATCATCACGCTAACGACCAGATCGCTGACACACACCTGTAGGCCGCGATCCACATCATGGAGTACCTGATGGGCTTCAGGGACACCCCGTAGAGCATACAGACGTGTTAGTAGACGCCGAGTTCAACGGCAAGACCAATGAAAATGATTCGTTGAGCGCGAATTGACAAGGCCGGGGCGGCGCGAGCTGCGTGTGACGGCATGCACGTGCATGTGACCTCTCGCGCGCGGAACAACGCGCTCGTTTGGCGCGTCTTGCCTACTAGGCGCCTCGCGGCTACGCGTTGCTCAGGACCGTCGTGGGCTTGGTCGCCCCAAGCATTTGAGCAACGCATATACTTTACTGAAGCAGGTTTATGAGAACGTACGTCCTTACAGTCAATTGTAGGCTTCAAAAACGCGCAGCATCTCCGCCACGATCCGGCCTTCCGGCGACGTGCAAGACTGACGGTACGGCTCGGATGCTGCTACTCTCCGGATTCGCTGGCCATGGTGAAGTCGCCCATTTCCTTTGTCTAGATGGTTCTGCACTGAGTACTGATTGTTCACCCTGCACGTCATTAGCCACCACTATTCGCGTCAACTGGCGCGCGAGAAGCAATCGGGCCAGGAATCCCACCGCGTGCGACACCGCACAACCGTCGATTGTCGCAGGGCTTCAAACAGTCCCGATTCCCATTGTCCCCGCGGTCCGTCAACGCGCCAGCAGACAATGGGACGCGCCCGTCCCGACTTGTCTGACATGATCAAATCCCATTCAAGCTCACCTCCTCACGCAGCACTCAGGCTGCCGCATCCCGGAAATGAAGTGCACCAGGTCTACGCGCCATGGTCCCACCCTCCTTCCCGATCTAGAGAAAGGGACTGGCTATGCCATGACTCAAAGACTTTCGGCTACGACTGACACGCGCTCCCTGTGGCTAGTGGGTGGGACAATGCACCCTGCACCTCTGCAGGAGTGCATAAAATACGGCCGACCCTCTGATGCTGGTGGTTATCCCCTACCTCTTTTCCTCTCGTGTTTAATCCGTCCAAACCACCCTATCCCAACGAACATGGAGTCTTTCCTCACATTCTCTGGAAACACCTCACCCGCTCCGTGGGAGCCTCCAGTCCCCACCAGCCCCAACGTGGGGCTCGCGGCGCAGTGAGTAGCAGACACACCTCGCTGCATTTACACGACCTGACAACAGCCTCAGACTGCCGGTACTCGAGTTGCAGCTGTACACACAGCTCTGCCAGCTGCCAGGCGCCGTGGAGAAGGCGCTCGAGGAGAACGGGGTGCACGGCGCCCCTGCCGAGTATGTCCCTTTCTCACCCCTCGGCGGGATGTACTTTCTGACGCGCAGCAGCATCCCCATGGACGTCAACAGCTCGTATTTGGAAGACGAGTCCGCGTCGGACTCGGACTCGGACGCAGACATGGACTCCGAGTCTGACTCGGACGAGGACTTCGCCCGCGCCCGGCCCCGTCAAAGGCAGGCGCGCTCCCGCCTCCGAGCCCCCCGCCGCCGCCGCCGAACAGACAAGGAGAACGACGCCTCCCAAGCACGGCGGCCTCGCATGCGTGGGAACTCCGTGGTGTCCTACGCCACGGCTTCAGACGACGAGGATTCGGAATACGTCCCGTCCGGGTCCCCCGCGCGGGTGAAGAAGGGGAGGGGCCGTGCCAGGACGGCTGCCCGAGCTACAACGCGAGCGACGCTCGCCAACGCCACAAACGCGGACAGACGCGAGTCTGTGACCTCACGGCGTGTAGCAGTGCACGTGCCGGACTCGGACTTGGAGGCTGGGGCTTCGAGGCAGTAGGCGGGGCGGGTGGATCTCGCCGGCTTCGTTGCACGATGTAGCTTCTTCTCCATGATCACTTTTGGCTGCGATGTAGTATCAGTGTAATTGTGTCTCCCCTCGATTCGGTCTCTCTGTACCCCGTGCTTCAGCTCTGTAAAATAGCTACGTTTATGTTTTGATAGTTTCTATTTCTCTCGTCATGTACGCCAGCTATATCCAGTTTTTGACCGTTGCGAGCATCGACGGGGCAAAATAATCATCAGAGCAGCGACTCATTGGGAAGCGCCTGCCACTGACTTGAAGACGTGCCACACTAGGAATCTCACATTTGGCGCCCGGTGTCGAAGTTGCCTCTTTCCTCCTTCCTCCACGATGACACTCGCCCAGTTACGCCGGACGAAGCTCGCAATCGGCCAATAACCTGGATATCTAGGCTGTATGGCAGTAGATGCCCCGCGTAATTGCAGCTGCGCTATAACTACCTCCCACCGGCAACGAGGAATGTGCTTCACTGGTACGAACTTTTTGCCGAACATGTTCTTTGCCATTGAACGCGTGTAGCTCAGCGCGTTGCATTGACTGTTCATTTATCCCACCTCATGACAGCTTTGCGCACTGTGCTTGATCACCAATGATCAGTGCCGCACCACTATGTAGGTCCAAGGGTGCTGGTGGACTCGAGCCCCATTGTCCACATGTATCGCCGGCACGCGCTCAAACAAAGGAACACGTCCGCCCCTGTCTATCCCGGCATATACAGTCTCATTGAGGCGACCTCCCGGAGTGCTGCGTGCCTGCGGAACGGAGGTCAAGCGCGCTACGCGGCATGTCCAAGCGTCGAGGACCCGCACATTCACGCCTGGTCTCAGCGACTGGACATGCTGTAGCTATGGAAGAATAGACACAACCAAGCGGACGATGGACAGAGTGATGCGGCATACACCGCTGCATGTATGCATATAAACCGGTAGGCTCTTCGGTTATCGACCTTCATTGTTGAACTCCCTCTCGAACTGAGGCCCTCCTAGTACCTCTGTTATACCTCGTCAAACATGAGCCTCGAGCACGAGTGAGTGGTGTACACATCTCACTGTGCGGGCATGATCTGACATCAGCCCCAATACTAAGCTTGATGGTCTTCGAAAAGTGGTTGCTCGACTGTGCTTACATTCTGCCAAGCAGTGCCGAAAAGGCACTGGAAAGGGTCCAAGCCGCTGACACAAAGTGAGTCTCGTCCTCCGACCTCCGGGCTATGTTGTAGTTTCTGATCCGCAACAGCACTGGCACGGGTGCCAGTGCAGCAGTGCGGAGGAAAGCCGCCGCAGCTCCTGTCACCCAACCGCAAGCTGGGTCTAGTACGCAGGCGGAGAGCGAGGAGGAACGTTCCGAGGCCACCACCCGCAAATCAAAGTGCATCGCGCTCAAGGGAAAGAAAAGCTACGCCTGGGCCGCCGACTGAGACGAGGAGGCTGCGTAGACAGTGCGCGTGGATCTCGGTCTCTGTCTCTTCGTGTCTTTCTGGTTCATATAAGCAACGTGCATTTTCTCCCGAGCGAGTACCGTATACTTTCTCTTAGTAAGGCTGTGGACTGTGTAGTAGCGCTGCCCTGTAAGTATCTCGGCCTGTAGCGGTCTCTGCTCAGGCTAGTATATCCCACAGTACTAGCAAGTCTACTGCTTTCCTATGCGCTATGCGACCCTCGTCGTCACGCCCGCATTGAATTTGTTTCGCGAGGTACCTGCATGATATCACATATTTATGTTGGGTCAGAGAGCAAAGGAATACTGAAAGAACGGTCGGATGCCAAGGAGCCTCATCTGACGGAGGTTAGGGTTTCTATGGACCTCCATCTTTAGCGCCTCACGTTGTGGTAGCTAACTTCCTCCCATGATGCCGCTCGTCTTCGGCCGCCTCGCCGCGACGCTCGCTCACTTGAGCTGTTTTGAAATTTCCGGTAGTGTTGCTCGTATGCTGTAACGGCGTGCTGCAGACGACGATTGGTATCTCTCGGTAGTACCCGCGGCCGTGCCATGATCATATAGCCACGTCCCTGCCACTGGCAGTGGCGCGCTGCCAGCAGGACAGTCTTTGTACGATCAGGTATGATATAACTCCAAGGCAGTCCCATACCTCACCACTGATTTGGTACAGCTAGATCCATACAATGTGTCAGCATTCAGGAAGAATGGCATTGCGCTGTCAAGTGTGGCTAACACTGGCACCGACATCGGGCACGAAGTCTTCTTTCTGAGCCACGTACGCGCCTAGCTCGGAGCTCTATTGTGTATCCTCTTAAGGATGTGACAGCACATAGAGACTCTCCAAGCTAGTGCAGCGGTCCCGACTGTACCAAAATGCCCAAACATCAAAACCAGCTGGATCCTACCCCCCTCCCGCAGCACGACACCCCGTTTCTTTCAAGCCAAAAAAAAGCTGTGCCACTGAATGGCGGCTGTGGCTCTCAACCAGAAAGACTGCTTTGTGCATCCTGGCCACCAGCCCAGCTCGTGGCTACGCCTTGCTCTCTGTGGCTGCGCTTTGCTCTTCGGGCGCACCAGACAATAACCTCGGACGCAGGCCGTTCATTTGACCATGGACGGGATCCAAGCTTTAAAAGTGGGACATCCTCGCTGTGGAAAGTCAACAGCTCCCTCCCCTCCTCGCCCTCCTCATCCACCTATAATATTATCACCCTCCCCTTTTCTATCGTCTAAGCAGCGATGAACCCTAACGACCAGAACGACAGCGACGATGTTCGCATCTTCGTTACGATGTAAGCCTCAAACGTGCTTCGTTCCCCTTCCATAGCTGACCTCTCGTAGGGGTGGCCAGGTCTCGTGGGCAGTCCATGCCTACAGGTACATGGATGCCGTGCGGGCCGAAGCCTCAAGTGAAGAGCTACCACAGGTAGCAGAGGGTCCCGATGCCGACTCCAACGATGCGTTGTGGGATGAGTACATGAGCCCAGACGCTCCTGTACAGGAGCGGGACAAGCAGCACGACATTAGGGCTAACGACACCACATTGTAAGTCGTCAGTAGCTTGTGGCTAGGACACCCTCGCTGACGATAATCAGGAGGGTGGACCCTCAGCGGGCGCAGCCCACTCCGAGTCCGACATCGACATCGCGTACAACGAATGAGCCTGGTCGCGAACACGGGGAAGCATCGATTTCGGTCGACCTCCACCTCGCCTCTGATCCGTAAGCCTCGGGCTTTGGTCCCGTCGTTACACTTCGCTAACACGAAGGCGCACAGCGGTTCCGAGATGCATGCAGCCCAGGCTACACAAAAGCCACAACACCCGCCCGCGATCGCGACACGTCCGGATACGACAAGCCTCTCGCGAGAAGCGGATAGCTCTGCTCACCCCACGCGGACATTGTCGAGGACACAAGTCACGGCGGGACCTCCGCACGCCTTGTACGCCTCGTATGTCTCGCTGCCACTCTCATTTGTTGCCAATCTGACCACTGAATATAGGACCAGCTACGTGGACAGCACCCTCGCCTTGCCATCGTACAAATGTACGCCCGTCGGTGCCTTCTCGTTGTCGGCGACCGCACGCAAGAACGTCCGCGCGGGCCACCCATCCGCGCTGCACCCCCATGCCAACGCGGAGGCCTCGTCCTCTTCAGTCAAGATTGAACCGGATCTGGATGACGAGGCGACCAGCGCGCGAACCAGCCAAGCGGGGCCCTCCCGCACCAAGGGGAAGTCAGTCGCGCGTCATGCGCCTTACACGAAGCCCCGCAACACCGCCACCGCAACACCGCCCCCCGCAACCGGTGGCAGGGGCAGATACAGCCCCGCAAACCCGCCGCCAGGGTGGGCGGTGCACTATAAGGAGAGCTGGACGCCCAAGTGGACGTGGAATGGGGACGGGATCCCCAAGGAGTGGAACCCGCACGACGTGTGGGAGCGGCTGAAGAAGAAATACAACTTGGCCAGACAGAAGCCGTGCGGGTGGTGGGACTGCCGGAAGGACGCAACCTTTGAGTTGCGGAAGCACGTGCTCGGGGTGCACCTGGGGTGCACGTACAAATGCCGCGGGTGCGGGTACGTGTACAACAATCGATACGACAACTGGGGCTCTCGTCCGGCGAAGGGTGTACACGAAGCCGGGTGTCCGACGGATGCATTCGGGCGCGGCGAGATCACCCCGAGGGCTCTGGAAGAGGCGTTGGCAGAGATCGCGGAGCAGGCCCTGACAGAAGAGGCGGCGGAAGAGGCGGACATGGCGTCAGAGGACGAAGACGCGGGCGACTCGTCTGACGACGACGACGGGATGCCACTGGATGCCGATGAAGATGAGTGAGTCCACACCGAGGTGCCAGTTTTGTACTCTGTCCATCCCGTCTCGTTTCATGAGCTTACTATACCATATCCTACGCATGTACTTGTTTCTTGTATTTTGTATCTACTAGTCTCCTACTATATCATCTAATTACTTGCTCAACGAATTCTCAAAGTGGCATATTTGTAGTGGAAACTTCCTTCCTCTGCCGTCACTCTATAGCTCAGTCACGATGCACACCAGTATGCATCAAACAGCGGTCCTCGTCATTGCCAGATATCCACCCAGCATCATTACAACAAGTCTGCGGCTATTTCACACACTACCGCCTCCATGCGCTCCGGATTCCCACATCAAGCACTGGGAAATACCAGCCCCAGCCCCTTCAAGAACCCGTCCGTCGTCTCCCACAGCTCTCGCTGCAGATCCTCCCGGCCCGCGAGCGGGCTCGCCTTTACGAGGCCCCCGGGCAACTTAAGGTACGCGCCGCGATACGCGTTGGGCGCGGCGCGGAGGACGGGGGAGGCGGCGGCAAACACGGGCCCATAGGCGCCTTTGGTGGGCGTCGTGAAGGTGAGGTCCACGATGAGCTTATAGAGCGGCGCGAGGAGCGGGCCGACGGAGGATGCATAGGCCTGCACGCCCTCTACCCGAAGTCATCAGCAGGCTGTAGCAGGGAGCTGGGGCACAAGTGGAGACGACGATGTACCGGTGTTGACCTCTCCGGGGTCAACGGCGATGGTGAGAATTGGGACGCCTTCTTCATCCAGGCGGCGCTGCAGCTCGCGGACGAAGAGTAGTTGCATGATCTTGGTATATGCTACGTCGCGTCAGCATCCAGCGCGCTCATATGATCACGAGGAATTGGGGACGTACAGTACCGGAGGAGCTGCGGGAATGAGGTATCCTCAAAGTCCCTGTTGAGGTCGTCTAGATCGCGGAAGCGGACATCTGTAGGACAGCGGTAATGTGTCGCAGAGTTCAACTATGAAGCGGCATGAGCGTTCAATGTTTGTCGAACGTGTATGGGAAGCACCCACGTATACGAGGCTGACGTCGCTATTGGGTTCCTGAGCGGTCATCTTCAGGAGAGGAAGGAGTGCCATTGTGAAGGCAAATGGGCCGATGTAGCTAGGAGAGAGTGGGTTAGAGAAGGTAGCGCAGATCTGCCGCTGAAACGGCTCACTTGACCATCACTATGTCTTGGATGCCTAATGAACGGTAAGTCTATAGCTAGAGGGGATACTGTGGCGCTTAGCTTACCATCATGACTCTTGATATAGGGAACCAGAAGCCTGTATAGGATGGCGTCAATATGTGTCGGTTCAAATATATTGGCAACTGCGCCTTACATTGCAGCGTTGTTGACTGAAGCAAAGCATGGCATAAGTCTTTGAGCCCCATCGATCCGGCGCGTGTAGCACTCACTGAGTACGTCGAGACGTTCCTCCCTCTTCATAAACTCTTCAGCGGCTTGCTGAACATTCCGCGGGGCGCTCAGATCGAGCTTGTGCCAAAGCACCTCCCCGTTGCCCGGGCCCAATCCCTCCGCTCGCAGGCGTTCTATGGCAGCGTTGGCTCTCTGCTCGTTACGAGCAGCCATGTACACTTTGGCACCACGCCGGGCAAGGTGACGTATGGTAGCATACCCAATCCCAGAGCTGCACATGCGCACTATCAGTCTCCACTGGCGAGAACATGAGACGAGATTGGGTACGCACTTTCCACCCGTCACCAGGATGACCTTGCCAGTCAGATCAGGTATATCTCTCTCCGGCTTGAACCCTCTGGAAAAGAACGCGCCCATCGTCAAGTTCGTCAGTGGTGAAGCAAAGTCGTCGCCAAATCTCGCACTGGCAACTCCGGCCAACTTCGGCCTCGAGCTCACAGCCCAGTGTTGGAGTGCTGAGCCAAAATCGAGCCGCCGCCGGCCTCCCGCGGGCAGCGCACTGCCCTGTCCTGCTACGTGTCAACAATGGGACGACACTGCGGGTTCAGAGGCAAAATCCGCCGACCCGGCGGAACCTCCATCAGTGGGGGCCTCGAAGCTGAGACTCCCACTTTCCGAACCAAGTACCTCCGCCGGTTGGCTGCAACAGGAAGGTCGGCATATGCCGAAACTACGCACCCTTACGTTGAATTAAACTTTTAAAGAGGTTTTATTCTCAGGCCCCCGTTGTCTAATGGCTATGACGTCAGACTTCTAGGGCCTAATTCCCTTCATCTGGAGGTTGCGGGTTCGAGTCCCGCCGGGGGTTGTTGGATACATTTTTTGTTGCTTCGTTCTCCCGATCCTCCCAATATTCCACTCGATTTTCATGGTCTGTTCTGTACTGCATGTAGTGTATATTACCCCAGAGTCCTGCGGCCCCCGTTATCTACAATACAAGATAGTCTATTCGAGTTCAGCAAGATCCTACTCTAAGATTGCCTTCGCACTATGAGTCTACCCCAGCCCCCCTCACTCCTCATCGTCCCAAATGACTACCGCAGGGACACCCACTCTGGCCGCATGGCGCCGCTGCCGCTTCGTGTCCCGCCACCCCGCGTAGATGCCCAGCCCGAGCGCAACGGTGCACGCGACCATCGTCAGCTTGATGCTGTCCCGGTAGCACTCGCGCCCGATGATGCAGTGGTGCGCTGACGGCAGTCCGCCGCGCGCGTGGATCGCGCCTTCACCGGTAGGCAACATTGAGGTGGTGGCGTTGGCAGCGAGCGAGGAGAGCGCGGAGGCCGCGGCGGAGAGGGTGCTGTTGCCTGCGGGCGACGCCTCGTCGTCGCTGTGCGAGTCGAGGTTGCGCCCGAACGCGATGGAGAAGATGTTTCCGCCCAACATGGGCGAAAGCGAGACGAAGCCCCAGTTCTCCGAGAAGTGGGCTGCGATGTGGGCATGCGCCGTCAGCACACATCCGTAGAACACGTTTAATGGTTACTTACCCAGACCAAACCACTCGATAACGAGCGTCGGGAAGAGACCGAAGAGACCGCCGTACGCGAACCCGAGGAGCGCGCTCGCCTTCCAGAGGTTGCCGATGCTGTCGATGGAGAAGCACGCCACTTGCGAGATGATGAACAACGTCGCCACGATGACCATGCAGTACGAGCGCGGAAGCTTCAGCTTGCCCTTCGTGAAGTCCGCGATCACGCCTACATGGGTGGAATCCCAGGATGAGTATATAGCGCATGAGCGACGAGGAGAAGGAGCGGACCTATGGCGATCCGACCGAGGCAGTTCATGATGCTCACGGTCGAGACCTGCGTGGCTTGCCACTGCGCGGCCTTCACCTCGTCGTAGTCCGGGTTGTTGTTCGCGAACAAGGCCTGTGAAATGGCGCCGACGTTGTTGATGTCTAGCGCAGGTTAGCCGCTTGTCTTCCATATGATGCGCGCGCGCACGGTGCAGACATACACATAATGCCCGTACCGCTCACTACAAACGAGAACTTTGGGGTCAAAACAGCCGGCATAGATCTTGAATTCTCTTACATAAAGAGCAAACCGTGAACAACAGCCAGAAATCGGCGGTCTTGAACAGACGCTTTCCGTGAATGTTGCGCTGACCATCCTGGGCGGTATCCACATGACTCCGGGCGCTTCTCCTCGAGGTAGAGCGTGCGCCATGAGTACGGTGGCGAGCGAAGCCTTCCCGGGAAGGACTGAGCGCGAGCGAGTCCACCTGGCCGGGAACGACGTAGTCTGAGGCGAACTGCTCATGCGCGGACGAAGACACAAGCGGCTCTTCCTCCTCAAGTTCGATAGGCGGTTCTACCTGCTCGTCTTCGTCCTCGTCGACATCGCGCGCGAGAAGATGCGTGTGGCTAGTGTTGTCGTGAGAGTAGGAAGTGGGGGAATTGGTGCCTAGTACACCTTCGCCAGCGCCGTAGTCTGTAGGACTATCCGTGCTGCCGTCTTCGAGCCTCCCAGTGGGGTCAACGTGCGGCGGAGGGATGGGGCGAATGAAGAGGAACCCAAGTATCATGGGAAGGGACGTGCCGATAGCAAGCACAAATAGGAACGAGCTGGTGTTACCGGGGAAGAAAGTGTGCGCGACAGTAGAAAACAGGAACGCTGAGAGGCCGAAGCCAGATATCACGATTCCGTTGGCAGTTGCTCGCTGGGAGACAGACCTATCTCAACATATGTGCAAGGAGAATCGAAGCGAGCGCGTACCGTCTTGTCAGGGAAGCTCTTGGCCGTTGCATTCATCGCCCCGACTAGTCCGCCATTGCCGCCGACGCCTGTGAGGAACCCACAGAAAATCAAGAGACATAGGGACAGGGTGCTGATGTCGCTGACGCCCTCCGGCAGGCCGTCTGTATAAAACTGACGAATCCCTAGGTACCCAACGAGGAGCGCAAAGAACGCTATGATCATTGGCGCCCGTGGACCTCGTCGGTCGACAAGGCCGCCCCATATGGGTGCCGTGCCATATACGCCGACTGAACATTGTTTTCAATGTTGAGGAAACAAGAAGAGTTGCATGTGTGCGTACTGTTTCCAGAAAGGCCGATGATATTGATCTGAGTGTGCGTGAGCTGCAAACGCGCCCCAAGCTGCGGCCCATAAGCTGTGATTGGTTGTGTTAGTCGCACGTCAGAACAAGCACATATCGAGCTGGTCAGTTGGGCGGCACGAAAGCTATACGCGAGACTGGACGACTGTGCAGCAGTATGAGACGCCGCCTCAGGTTTGCGGCGCCGGATGGGCATCAACGTTGCCTAGTACACAGCATCGCTGACGCCTCACACCAGATTGACCAAAGGTTGTTATGAGTCGCAATAGGGCTGCAGTTCACGCAGGCGCCTTCCGGGCGTGTTGCACGCATGCCCGTTCGATCGAAGATAAGCGTGCACACATACCTGAGAAGACCTGAGCGGAGTGTCAGAACCTATACGTACTGCGGCTCAGATATAGCACGCACGTAGTTCGTTCCGGACGCCAGCGCTACAAGGATGCTAGTCAAGAAGCTAGATATTCGCGGCCAGCTGAACATCGGGGGCGGGTGAGTGGTATGCATGGCGGGCGGCCGGAGGGAGTGTATGTGTCTGAAATGTGAGTTCGGGTTATCGCAAGGCCATGCGCAAGAGGAGAACGAGAGGTCGTGTATGGGGAAGGGCAGGCGACCGACTGCGGACTGGTGGTGGTGGCAAGAGGGAGAGATGTGGACGTTGCATGACGCCCGCGCTGAAGCGGGGAGCGGGGGACCGGAGAGGGCGGTCGCCAACACCACGGTCACGTGCGCCTCCCCCAAAGATAGCGCGTCCAAGCCGAGCGGCAGGCGCCGGCCTCTCAGTTGACGCGTGCGAGATAACCACGAAGACGATGCATGAGCGCCACGAGAGCAGAGCGAGATACGGTCGGAATCAATAATCAGGACCGTTGGTGTCAGGAGTGATAACGAGGATCGAGGGGAGACTCGAAGAAAGGGCAAGTGTACCGAAAATGTGATATATGGAATCGCGTCTTAAGTTTGCTCTACTTGTTTCGAATGTAGCAGAGAACGAGCATATATTCATGGTTGAAAACACAGGATTCACAGGACGAGCGCAACGGTGTGCACTGTGCGCTACTCGACCACTACGATCGAATTACCCCAGCCACAACCCAGCCACCTCTGAAATTGCTCCAGGCACACGCGGTCCGGCCCTCCGGCGCAGGCGGGCAGATGGCACCTCTCTCGAGACTCAGAGTCAGTTGGATATTCCCGGATGGGTTTTACGATGAACGAGGCTGTGGGGAGCATCCGACATGCCAGTCCAAATATTGTAGCTTCCACAGTTAGGATGATGTACGCGACATTCCGATTCTTAAATACAACCCCACCCACTCACCAATCATTCGCTCAACTGACGCGCATTGAGCTCAGTCCGGCCCGGGATAGTCACGAACACAGTGCATACGAGAGCAGAGCGAGATATAGTCGGAAGCAGGGGTGATAACGAGGACAGCGAGTTTGTTCTACAGACCATAAGGAAGACGGATGGGTAGTATGAGAGCGTGGCTACTATCTAGACACGGTAACTAAGCTATGCTACACGGGCCAGGAGGCGAGGGGAGGGGCTATCGAGACAACGAGGTAAAAGGGGCACGGCCACACTGCCAGAGAGATGGGAAGTATTGTACCATACGAGTGTTTATAACGAGGCGCGCGTCCATGAGTAGACCTTGTATTCCGAGGAATGTCTGGGAAGGCGTACTATGGCAGCAGGGGTACGAGAAGCAGGACGAAGACAGAATAGCGGAGGAGGGATAGTGTGTGCGTACGGCTAGCGTACGGGTGGATTAGAGCGCGAATAGGATGGTGGCGAGCACGGAGCCGACCAAGACGCCCGAGCCTCCAAGGCCCACAACGTGGTTGGCAGCGTTGGCTTGCGCGAGTATGTTGTCGGAGACAAGAGCAGAAGGTATGGCCTGTATGACATGTGTCAGCTGACATCCGACGCGAAAGTATCTTGAGACTTACGGGGGAGACCGAGGAAGCGAGGTCAGGGGAAGGGGAAGGTTCGGGGGTGGAGATGGAGCTAGTCGCAGTGGCAGCGTCGGCGGGTTCGGCGGACGTGTCGGAAGGAGGAGCCGGAACCTCCGAAGAGCCAGCGGAGGGTTCTTCAGCTTGACCTTGATTGTCCGCCGGGACGACAGCAGGGGTGTCAACGGCGACTGGGACGTCGGGGTTGGCGATGTTGTCTGCCACAGAAGCGCTGCCATCAGGCGCGGGAGCAACGTCTCCGTCGGACGCTTCAGCGCCGTCCGGGATCGCATCCAGCATGTAGCGGGTCATGGGCAGGATGAAGGCGGAAGCTGTATGTGGCAAACAGGTTAGTGCATGTATCTGACAATTAAGCAGCAATGTACATACCCTGAGGAGCCTCCATCGCTACAAACGCGAGGGCGGCGACACCGAAGATGAAGACGGAGCGGAAGAGATGCATGGTGTGCAAGTGTGTAGAAAGGAGCGGTGGGTGGTGGGTGGAATAGATACGAATAGCTTAGAGACAGAAAGAGCGACGCGAGTCTTAACACTGTTCAGCGTAGACTGCGGGGAAGCCTCGAAGGAGAGGTAGTCGCTGGGGAGCTGTCAGGGTCCAGGAGCGGACACGCCGGTGAGCGGGCGGTACAGTACGAGAGCACTGGTTGCAGTTGGCAACGGTGGAGACAGCCTTATAACACATCCCAACCGTAGAGCTGGCACGCTTCTAATGGCGCCGTCCTTGTAGTG
This sequence comes from Trametes pubescens, assembly GCA_001895945.1. Lineage (NCBI taxonomy): Eukaryota > Fungi > Basidiomycota > Agaricomycetes > Polyporales > Polyporaceae > Trametes > Trametes pubescens. The sequence goes on from MNAD01000768.1 coordinate 64,151, forward strand.
GGTCAATGTCGCGCCCAGGTTAACTTTGGAGCGCAGGCGCGAGGACCCTCCATGCCGAGCGCAGGATACTAACACTCTGCCACATCGGGGCATCAGTCAGCATCTCGACGAAGTCCGCAGTTCCATGAAGAGGGAAAACAGCATCTGCGCCGAGAACGGCGGGCCGATGCCTGTCCTTGTACTTTCGAAGCGCGGGGGAACATCAGGGAGCGCGGAGGAGGTCGTGGATGCGGACCAAGAATGGTGTCGCCTTTTCGGGCAGCATGATGTGGCTTTCCCACGGTGCGGACGCTCGCGCGTTGTTCCCGCTTTGTGCAGTCGTTTGTTTCTGCCCCCTCTCTCCTCCTCGACCTATGTGGTTGCGATCTAGAAATTGGCGATTACCTCGCTCTGAGTGTGCTCCCAACTGGATCGATGGTGACTTCTAGTGTGTGCAAATCTGTGTACCTGAGGGCGATCGCCTGCTTCTGGTCTCCTGGTCTCTACTATGTCCGCGGGCAATGTAGAAGGGCATCATATGCATGTCTTTTGCACATAGGACAGACAAAGTGAGTGTCTGTATCAGGAAGTATACCGGTGCATAGCAGAAGCGACCGTATGCGAATACGTGTAAAGATAACTACAAGGTAGTGTGGGCCGGGTTCCCAAGAGGCCCGGACGTGTCGTCGAGTACAGCGCGTTCAGGCCCCTTCTGAGGTTTTTTTTGAACACGAAATGACGTGCATGCCGTGCAGGCTGAACACACTCGGCATGCGCAAGCATCGCATCGTGGCTGGACGTTTCCGCAGATGGTACTGGAAAGAAAGCGATCGCGTTGTTCGCTCACTCTGCCACTATTTGGCGTGTTTGGAATTTGGGTCTGGTCCGCCATTGATATGGTCAATCTCGCTCTGCGGCCGCGTTACCGAGCCTCCAAAAGAGCGAGGCCCCGCAGCTCAGCGTAGTACGAGATGCCGGGGTTTGAGGCGGTGGCCGTTACGACCGCGCCGGGTGGACGAGGGGAAATACAGTGGATGAGGCGGGGGTTGGGGGCTTCGGACATTGCTATGAGAGCATTTACGGCTGCCTAAAAGTGTACACCTCTCGCTGTTGCATCACCCATCTATACTTACTTCCAAGGGTTCATGCAAGGCGCGCTACGAAACGCTCGGCTGGCAAGGGCTGGCACGACTCCAGTAAGCGCTCGTTGCGACGGCGGGCAAAGGCTTCTCCCTCCCAACCATCATCTTTGTAAACTGTCTGGTATCGCGCTGCAAAGAACACTTTCGATTTCTCATCGTCTTTGCAAGTACAGCACAAGGATACTGATCATGGCCTTTTAGGAAATTCTAGCGCCGGCTTTCGCCACCAGTGCATGAAAGCATCTTTCTTCAAGGCAATGGTCACCACGTACAAGCCATGCCTGTAGAAACACTGGGTGTAGTACATTCAGCATTACTGGAGAGAATTCACAAGGCAGTTTGTTAATCAACTGACCATGCACCTTTCCTTGAAAGTCGACAATGTCTCCAGTGGCACTGAGACGAACAAATGTATATAACTCGAGAGCATGAGTCGCTGAGCTAGTCATCCACCAGGAAAACACGGATTCCACCACTATTCCCTCCCTTTGAGTTACTAAAAAGAGAGACGGACTACACCATGCTAAATCCAACACCGTTTGGAGGACTTCTCCGAGTCGGAACCACTAAACTCATCGGTCAGATTTCTAGAGCCACTGGTATGTGCTGCCATTCCACTTGACTGGAAATTTTGACTCATAAATCTTTCGAATACTAGGCTCGTGATGTGGAACACTCGAGTGCGTCGACGTTCACGGGCGAGTGCGTCGATGGTCACAGTCGCGTGCGTCGATGTTCACAGTCGAGCGCGTCGATGTTCACAGTCGAATGTGTCGATGGTCATCGACTACAGTGTCCGGAGACCGCGAGGTACGTGCATCTTATTCTCGATGTTCTACCTTCCCAGACATGCTGAAGTTGTTATTGATCCTCACCCGGCACTATCTAGTCCCCATCCCATCCGCGAATCCAGGAAGACTTCGCCCATTCCGTCGCCGCCTGACTGCTTTGACGCGTCACTGCTGCACCTTACGAGCACTAATGCCGGCAGTCGGACAGCTCACAGGACCTGCCAAGTTAACGGCGTCGGTGAGTATCAGATTCATCGTTATGTAGCTCGAACGACTGATTGAACGGGTCACCGAATAGCTCCCGGATCTACTGGAACCAGTCGACACTCGCTATCGTACTGGAAGCCTTGATCGCACGTAGGCCTACGGCTGCTATGATGCGAAACCCATGTATACTCTACCGGGATTCGTACGAGCGGCCCGGTATCGTACATCGCCACATCCCTCGCCTCCCCGCCCTCCTCATGAAACAACTACACGAACAGAGCCGTCGCCTTTCCCACCTATAAATGTACGTCCGACGGGGCCTTCTCGCTGTCAGCGACCGCTCGCCAGCACGTCCGCGCGGGGGCGGCACCCCGCTCCGCACCACCAGGCCAGCGCTGAGGCGTCCCTATCGAAGACCTGGACAACGAGGCAACCGGCACGCTAACGAGCCAAGCGTGCCCCTCCCGCACCAAGGACAAGTCGGTCGCGCGCCATGCACCTTGCACGGTGCCCCGCGACGCCGGAGCCAGGGGCGGTTACAATCACGGTAACCGACCGTCACTGAGGGTGGGCAGCGCACTACAAGGAGAGCTGGACGTCCAAGTGGACGTGGGATAGGGATCAGATCCCCGAGGAGTGGGCCCTCACGACGTGTGGGAGCGGCTGAAAGAGAGATACAACTTGGCCGGAAAGAAGCCGTGCGGGTGGACGAGCTGCAAGAAGGCGGCGACGGTGGAACTGCGTAAGTCCTGGCGCTACGACGCACACGACGCTCGCAGACGGGACGAAAGCGCACAGACGCGAGCCTATGATTTCGCGACGAGTAGTGTGGTACTACGTGCCAGACTCGGAAGGGCCGTGCCAGGACGGCCGCCCGCGCTTCTACGTGCACGGCTTCCGTGGATGCGCACAGAGAGAAGCACCCACGGAGGGCTGTACTACACTACATCTCAGATACGAGGCCGTCCACCGCCGCTGCGCATTGAATAACATTGCTACGGCGTGGAGAAGGAGGATGTCGTCCAGGTATGTTTTTCCAGGTCGATACGATAAGTGGAGGCTCATGTTGTTCTACAGTATTGCTCTACCGTAGTAGTAGCTTTGTCAGCGCTCTGCATGAGCTGAGCATCCCCTGATCGCCGCCCAGTAGGTAGCGCAGTTTCCGCGAGCAGTGGCCCGCCACCCGCCGTCGGTGAGTCTACATCCGATTACTGGTCTCAATTAGTACTCCAGCTGACGCACTGTACACGTTGGTCAGTGTAACATGGCTGTTTATGTGGGGCCCTTGAGGATCGCCCGCAACTACGTACCTGATGTCATTGCGTATGGCTCAGGCGACCTACCAAGTTATTGACAGTACAGCACCATAAGCTTAGGAACTGTCGTATATCTGTCTTTCGAAAGCCCAATTATATCGGAGCATCCTCACGCACTACAGTATTAGCACTCATGCTTGCCTCTACCCATTATAGGGTGACATTCGTTCACATTTCCATGAGGAACACCCAGGGAAACACCTGGAGCCTGAACGGAGCTGTGACTGGTGCTATAGTACACTGACCTATGCCGAGACCCTGGAGGCGTATGGTAAAAATTAGCCTGTCATACTAACATGAGTATCAGGTTCATTTGAGATAGAGGAGAGTGTGAGTCCACCGCTCCAGGTCATGATGATAATCGTTTGCGCGAGTCCGAGCGGCGTGTGTGGAGGGTTTCACAGGCGTCACTTGGTTCTGACAGCGCATGTACTCATCTCCCCTACTCCAGATACGGCGGCTAATTCTGACCTTTCTGCAAGAGAAGTGGGAAGTCTGTTATTGTGGCTATATTGTGTGTCGTTCAAGTACATTGTGGTAGCTGTGGCAGAGTGTACGCCCTGTGCAAGAAAGTTCGGAAGGAAGGACGCCAACCTAATTGCCTTTCTGGTCCGGATACTTACCAAACGAGGAAGGAGACTGGGACAGAGTCCGGTAAATACCGGTGAACCTTCAGGGCGTCGACGGCGCCGTTCAGCAGGACGTTCGACCGCTTTTCTTGCTCTTGTACACCATCTGGCTAGACGACACCCAACACACCTGAATATTCGCTCTTCTCTGAGCTTTGCCTCCGCAGCGAACGACACCCTATTTGCATCGGGACTACATTTCGCAATCCAAACTTGAACTTGCTACATATCGCCAGCATGTCGACCTTCCCGGAAATCGATGGACGAAGAGAACGGAAGGAGGATGAGGAGACGACATGCAGCACCGGTTTGGGCAGATAAGCGAGAGAAGACTTGGTGGGAACACGAGGGCATACGTGAGTACCCTTCATACAGGCTTAGTGCCGGGCGGGGTATTGTCGCAAGCACCCGTACTGTCCGTGAGGCCGTGTCAAATACGATGGCTCATGCAGCCGGAACGCAGCGTTCTGGAGGAGGAGGAGCGGTCGTCCCGGCGCGACGAGAGCTGCATGCTGATGGGCATCGCCACCGATGCCAAACATGCACAAACATACCTGGCTGGGCGTTTACGGCTCTTCGAGACAAACGACGACGTTGTTCTGTCCACTCTCGCTCACCACTCGTCCCCGGCACTTCTCTCTGCTGTTTGGGAAGGTCGTCAGAATCTCTGGGGCACTCGGAACTTGCGTACGCGGACACAGGAGGAAGACACGAAAGCTGTGGAAGTTGTGACTGCACAACTTCGAGCTCACTAATCTTCCATGAACCCGCCGTACCAACCTCCGGGCAATCAATTCGTCTTCCCACAATACGATTACGCCCCGCCTGTCCAGCCGCCTCCTCAGCTTCCTCAACAGCCTTTCCTTCCCCAAGACTACCCTCCTCAGTTGCCCGCCTACTCCCAAGAGCCCCAGTTCAACGGATACATCGACAGAGCTCCTGGTCCGCCACTGTTCTCCCAGCCCGCAGGTCTCCCCTCCCCGAATACTCTGCGCATCAAATTACCTGCTATGGCTCCTTCTACTCGCCGCACGTCTCGTCATCAACCCAGTAGTCCTACTGCCTCCGGCTCTGAATACCACGAGAGCGATAAATCTATGGAGGTGGAGGAGAACCAGCCTCCAGAAGAAGAGCCTGAAGAGCCCAAGGAATTTGTCGTGTCCTCCCGTGGTCGACGTATCACGAAGAAGTCATACATGGAATCCGCCAGCGAGGAGGACCCTATAGACGTCATCTCTCCAAAAGGCAAGGCCAAGCAGGTCGTCGTTCCGGACGTAGAGGATGAGGAGGAGGAGGAACCTACCGGCCGTTACGCTCTTCGCACTCGCGGCGTCTCGAACAAACTCAATGGGTTCATTGTTAGCGACGAAGAGGACGGCGCAGCGAAAGTAGGCCGGTATCCGACGCGCAACCGAAGCAAGAATGCCCCTGCCAGCAATGGCAAGTCGAATGGCGGCGGCCGTACCACGCGGCGTTCAAACGGCCGGTCTCAGCCTCAAGCGTCTGGTTCTCAGAAGAAGCGCATGTCGACGCGACGCACGCGATCCAGTGCCCACGACGACGAAGACGAGGAGGGCTATGTTGACGAACCATCCTCTGGCTCCGCAGATGGCGACGGTTCTGTCGACGACGCTCCCGCCACGTCTCCAGAGCCCGAGGTCGACGTGGATGCTGATGGCGAAGGAGATGCCGACGGTGACGGGGAAGCCGAAACCGACGGTAAGCCCTACTCGCTGCGACAGAGGACGAAGATCAACTACGCTATTCCACCACCGCTCGAGGAGATGCGGGCTCCACCACCGAAGCCCCGCCCTGGTGCCTCTCGGGCCCACCGCGGTCATGGCAGACCAAAGCCTCCCGGATGGAGCGCGACGGGTGCGGAACTAAGCAGATGGATGGGTGCAGCGGCGGATGACTCCGTATGTCCTCCGTCCATTCTTCCGCTGGCATCTCTGACATGTGCAATAGGATTCTGATCATGCCACTCGAACTCCTCGAAAGCCGTTTGGCGGCCTCGCTGGCGCCGGCGGCGGAGGTGCCTTCGCTGGTGCTGGAAGTGCGGGTGGATTCTTGCCTAGTGATCTCGCTGCAGCGGCAGGGACGCCGTCCAACCTAGGCAAGGTTGGAGACGCTGGTAAGTCTCTCTGCACCTCTTTCCTGAATGTAATCTGATCATTGCGCTAGTCCTTGCGGATGCGGATCCTCTGGGTGTGAACCAAAACGTTACGTTTGATGAGGTTGGGGGCCTGGATGATCGTACGTGCACTTCCCACCTTACTTAGATGTCTTCGTGTTAACATTTCCTGTATGAAGACATAAACTTGCTGAAGGAAATGACTCTCCTCCCTCTTCTATACCCGGAGGTCTTCCAACGGTTCGACGTTACCCCGCCCCGTGGTGTTCTCTTTCATGGCCCTCCTGGGACTGGTAAAACCCTTCTAGCTCGTGCGCTTGCTGCCAGCTGCCGATCAAATGGCAAGGGGATCTGTGAGTGGCCACACCTCCGTGCTCTAATCACATCGGCTAATTGGCCATGCAGCCTTCTTCATGCGCAAGGGTGCCGACTGTCTCTCGAAATGGGTTGGCGAAGCTGAGCGCCAACTCCGCCTCCTCTTCGAGGAGGCACGGAATCAGCAACCCAGCATTATCTTCTTCGACGAGATCGACGGCCTTGCACCCGTCCGGTCATCAAAGCAGGACCAGATTCATGCCTCGATCGTGTCGACCCTACTTGCCCTCATGGACGGTATGGACGGCCGCGGCCAGGTCATCGTGATCGGCGCCACCAATCGTCCCGACGCGATCGACCCCGCCCTCCGGCGACCTGGACGATTCGATCGGGAGTTCTACTTCCCGCTTCCTGGTCTTGAGGCGCGGCAACGCATCCTCCGCATCATGACGCAGAAGTGGGCCGGCTGGGAGGGCGAGAAGGGTGAGGAGCACGTCAAGGGCCTGGCGAAGTTAACGAAGGGTTACGGTGGTGCCGATCTTAGGGTAAGCATTCTCTACGATCGCGCCTCATACGATACACAATCTGAACACGTTCAATATAGGCACTTTGTACTGAGGCAGCCCTGAACGCTGTCCAGCGGCGGTACCCACAAATTTACAAGTCGAATGAGCGGCTTACGCTGAAGCCCGAGACAATCGAGGCGGAGCTTAGGGATTTCATGATCTCCATCAAGAGTGCGTCCCTGTCGATCGTCAATTATGCTTCCATTTATGGGCGCTTACATATGATCTACAGAGCTCGTACCCTCATCGGCCCGCTCGGTATCATCTACCGCCTCTCCGCTGCCGACGCAGCTCGTCCCCTTGCTGCAGGAACCGCTGGACAAGATCAAGGAGGTCATCAACAAAGTTCTGCCGGTTAGCAAGAAGCGCACTGCACTTGAAGAGGCAGAATGGGAGGACGAGGGGTCAGAGAATGCTCTCGAGCGCGAGATCATGCTGCAATGTATGTCCTTCCTTCCAAATACAAGTCCACTGCGGCTGAGTGCCTTGCGCAGCAATGGAGACTCTGCGCATTTACCGACCCAGAGTCGTGTTGCACGGTCCTGTGGGCATGGGTCAGGGCTATGTTGCTGCTGCCGCCCTCCATCATCTCGAGGGGTACCACATCCAAAGCCTGGACTTGGGCTCTTTGATGAGCGATTCGGCGAGGGTATGTTAACAATGTCTTATCTGCTACACATATCTGACCACAAGTCTCCAGACACCAGAGGCTGCGATCGTCCAGCTGTTTGTGGAGGCCAAGCGGCATCAGCCTGCTGTGCTCTACATACCCTCATTAGTAGGCTGGTGCGCTGCCGTCACGGAGTCCGCGCGAACAACTGTGCGCGCCATGCTTGATTCGTTGGCGCCCACCGACCCCGTGCTGCTTCTCGCCGTTGCTGATGGACCGTTCTCCCAACTTCCCAAGGACGTGCGGCAATGGTTCGGGCCTACACGGGAGAACCGTGTTGGGTTGGCGGCTGCTCCTGCGTCGCAAAGAGAGGCGTTCTTCGAGAGACTTTTGAGCGACGTCCGCCGTCCTCCAAATCACTTCCCGGACGGTATCAAGCGCAAGAAACGGGTGCTTGAGGAGCTCCCCGTCGCTCCCCCTCTCGAACCCCGTCAGCCTTCGGCCGCCGAGCTCGCAGTACAAGAGGAGAGTGATCAACGTGTAATCACGTTGCTCAAGTACCGCCTCGGGCCTATCCTCTCCGAGCTCAAGCGGAAGTTCAAGCGGTTCACGAAACGTGCCATGGTAAGCTTGTGGCACGGTGCATGTCAATTAAGCTAACCAATATGATACAGGAGGAGTACAACTACGACTTCGATGCGCCACCACCACAAGTCGAAATCGTCTCATCCACGATTGAGGTCCATACGGCGCCTAACGGTGTCACCGAGGTCGTGAACGAGACCCGGACGCAACAGGTCATCGAGCAACCCATCGACAACCAGGCCCAGCAGCAGTTCGCGTTCCCTCCACAACCACCGCTCTTCGACATGGATCTCGAGCGTATGAATGTCGAGTTGTACAAGAGTCGGTATCTCACCCCCGACGACTTCCTGGACGATATACGTAAGATCGTCCACAACGCCAACGTGCGCATCAACGAGGACCCCGACCGGCTCTTCAGGGCACAGGCGATGCTCACCGCGGCCGAGGTCAGCATCCAGGACTTCGATCCGCAGTTCCGGATGGAGTGCCAGCGCATGGCAGTCCGGGAGCGGCGACGGCGTGACGACTACCGGCGCAGCAAGGAGAAGGAGAAGGGCAAGGCTGCAGAGCTACCGAACGGCCAGACGTACGCCCCAGGCACGCGGCGTAGTGCTCGTCACAACGGCCAAGAGCCGGACGTGCAGTACACCGACGATCCTACGCAGATCGAGCGGAGGGGGAAGCGGCAGCGGTCAAACGAGGCCCCTGCGACACCGTCGGGCGACGAAGGTGGCGAGCGCGCGGCGAAGAAGTCGCGCACGGACGGCGAGGAGGGCGAGGAGCCTCGCAGCGCCACGGCCGGGCCCCATTCGCCCACCAGCAATGGCCGCTCGATGAGCGTGCGATTCGCGGACGAGGTCGAGCAACCCAGCGAGTTACCTCAGGTCGAGGGGCTGGCTTCGATAGAAGAGGAACCCGCTGCGGACCAGTCCAACGAGCCCCGCAGAGCCGGTTTCGATCCTGCCCTCCTGAACCCGCTGCCGTCACCCACGGACCTGCAGGCTAATGGCCCCATCGATCCTCCCGACAACCCCTTCACTCCGTCCAGGGCGAGAACCTCCGAGCAACCTGGCTTACGTCATGGATCTGTGCCTCCCATCAATGGTCTGCCTACGAATGCAGGCGTCATCTTCGACGACCAGGCGATGGAGACCTCGCAAGCGGCAGAGGCGCTCATGGCTATGAGCGAAGCGCCTGAGCCACCTCGAGTCGAACCGCCTGAGCAGCAGCCCATGGAGGTCGAGGTCGAGGTAGCGGAGGTGGTGATGGAACGCAGCCCCACGCCGCTTCCTGATTTCCATCTGGACGAGGACCTCCTGCTCGACCTCAAGGCGTACCTCCGCGACGCCACGAGCGCGCTCAACGTCGAGCAGCTCGAGCAGCTCCGCGCGACGTGCCTCGGCCTCGTCTGGCGGCACCGTTCGGACTGGGATCGGACTAGCCTGTTGCACGAGCTGAGGAGCACCGCGCGCGAGTTCGTCGAGGAGGTCTCGTTGGACGAGATGGATGCGAGTTCTCCGTGAGTTAGTTCGGAGTGTGATGTGACATGTGGGGTTCCGGCGGGACGTTTGTAGATTACCAGCTTGTTATAGTAGTGGTGCTCATGTATTGCCAGTGTCTTTATATATCTCTATATACAAGAAATCCAACGCCAGTGATTTGAGAAGCGACGTATCCCTAAGCGGCTATACAACCCCGGCCTGCGTCTTGTTCTGCCCTCAATGTGCAATAGACGATGCCTAAAACCTGTAAACACTGGATGACATGCAGAGTCAAGAGGCCTCGAGCCGCAGGCGGCAGGAACTACTGCTCACGATATAAATGAATCCTCTCCCCGCCCCAACTACACGCATTCGTACTTCAAGCTGCAAGGACCTAGGGAGCCTGGTGCTCGACGCAAATGGGCGATCGACTCTACCTCTCCCAAAAAGTGCAAGACCGCCGGGGCCTATCGACTTGAGCTCCACCGACGTGTTTGGTATCATAGATCATTCTGCAACCTGTTAGGGGGGGCTTTGGGATTAAGACTGATTATATCATGCACTGTAATATGACCGACGGTCTAGCTACGTGGATGAGTCTTCAGCTTCCGAGGTTGGCGGTGGCGGCTCTAGATGTGCGACGATGATTCCTTTCCGAGAGTCCCTCGGTTTCCACTCCCTCCCCACCTCAGCAAGACTTTGCAGTGTCCGCTCGACCTTCTCCTGAACCAGTACGGGGTCCACCCCTCTATCAGCGTGTGGATCGAAAGGCGTCTTGTTCTTCTCCTTCTTTGGGGGCGGAGGTAGGATGAAGACGGCCTCCACGCGCTCGCCGCCCCGCAGCGCAGACTCGATGGACTTGAGGCCCTCCCAGGACGCGCCGTCGCTATCGACCCACTTCAGGTCCACCGTCCGCTTCTTGCGCAACGACTCCAGGAACACCGCGACCGCCTGCTTGTGCACCGTGCGCTCCTTGTGCTCCCGCCCGACCTCCCCCAGGAACGCCAGCGCGTCCGCGATCATCTTCTCCTGCTGCACGGGGCCCGGGAGCACCTGCCCCTTCTTCGGCGCGAAGATGAGGCTGACGCGGTGCCCGTCCGCGAGGTCCGCGCGCACCTTGCGCAGCTTGAACTCCATGTCCGCCGCGCCGACGCCCCACGTCAGCTGCACCTCCTTCTCCTCGGGCGCCTTCTTGCTCGCGTGCACCCGCTTCTTCGTCTTCTCGCGGTCGTACAGCAGCTTGCGGTCGTGCAGCCGCACGATCGGCTCCGGCTCGGTCGTGACGAGCTCGAGGAAGTGCGTCTTCGGGTTCATGCGCGCGAGGATGACGCGCAGCGACGCGGGCGGGTCGAGCGCGCCCGTCTCGGGGTTCACGAGGCGCACCACCGGGTTCTTGATCTCCTCGTTGCGCGGCTTGCGTTTCTCGCGCGCGCCCTTCTTCTCGTCCGGGGGCGGGGGCGTACTGATCTTCTGCTCCTGCAGGGCGCGGGACTTGCTGGGTTGCGCCCGGGATGCGGACACTCGCTGCAAGGTGTGCGGTGGGGGGACCCGAGGATGGGGTGGGAGGTCGCGTGGATGGGGTGGGACATCGCGAGCTGGCGTGGACAGCGAGCGTATGCGTTCAGCGTGTGTCCATGGATGAAATGGATGCGCTGCTCGGGCCTGTTTGCTAGTACTGGCGACGCAGCTGTGGACTGTGTCATGACATGGCCCAACCTTCTTGTGACGAAGCGCGACGTACCGTACGACCCGTGAAGCAACGCCTATTCCCGGACCTACGTTCATGGCGGCACTACGCTAAATTAAACCTCAAGACTCCCAAAGGTTGTCGCGCACTGGTGCGTGGTAGGCTGTGGATTTGGTCCGGGTGGAAGGAAAGAGAGGTCGGGTGTCTGTGTACATCCGGGCGCCTCTGTCATTATTTCTTCCGGAGCTTGCGGCCCGCTGCTGATCGAGACGTGAAGCCCCGAAATTTGTCATGAAATAGACCGTATGTAGGTGATGCATATCAGCCATATATATATATCAATTAGCCGTCTTTTATACGTGTCAGGTAACCCTGAGATATTACATGCGCTTATGATACAGTCTTTTTATTTTTTATTTTTTTTAAGGTCAAGCTTTTATATCCCGCTCATACGTAGTACAGGCGCGGCTTTCTATCTATGTTTGCACTGTGGATGGCGAGTGCTCTCAGCCTGTGATGCCTACATCTAAGGGCTCCGGGCTTGCCGTGTCCGGCTCGCTATCGTGTTTGTGGTTCTTCTTGTCCCACTCGTCGCATCAAGTCGGCGCGTCCNCAAAGGAGAATGCGCTTTCGTTCGTGGTAAGGAATCCGTTTAGCTCGCGGTATGCGCTTACCCGCAGCAGGAATTCGAATTCGCCTCGCAGCTCCCACCACCGGCGGTAGCGTGTGCACTTGAAGAGTACGTGCGCGCGGTCTTGCAGCACCCCGCACTCCGGACATTCCGTAGGCTCGTGCGCAAAGAATCGCTGTCGGAACGAACCCAGCGGCGCGTGATCGAGGACGGCACGGCAGAAGCGCGCCATGGTCGTTTTCGAGTGTCCATGCGCCTGCAGCGCTGGACTGGACAGGTGATTTGGCGGATCAAATGCCTTGAGCCGCAGGAAGTTGCGGCCGGCGTATGCCCGCGAACCCCGATATTCGTCTCGCCAGTCGGCCTTGAGCTGGACGGCAAGCAGGTGTTGGGCGTGCGCGAGCGAGCATTCGTCGCGCTCCAGAGGTATGTCCGCCGCGTGTTTTGCGTCTTCGTCTACTAACTCGTTCCACTCCACGCCTTCGTGAGATGGGCACCAGTGGAAAACGATGCGTCGCCGCTCGTCTTTCGTTAGCCATTCACGTGCGTTCCGGCACGCGACCACGGATACCAGCTGCTGCCCGTGCATACCGGGGTCGAGCAGGGTTTTCAGCGCCGACTCGTTGTCGGCGATCACGTGTATGGTCTCGCAGCTTTGTTTCGTTGCGAATGCTAATGCCATGCCCCCAGCCATCATCTCTGCATCGTACGACGTTCCCCGCCCGCCGGCTATGCCACGCTTGACCAGGAGCCGCCCATTACGGTACGCTCGGAACGCCGCGCCCGTGCGGCATTTCGGTTTCGGGTACATGGACCCGTCGCAGAAGACGACTACTGCGCGGCGGTCCTGCATCGCGTCGAGGATACGCGGCATCAGTGTGCGTTCCACCCATTTGGGGAGCTCTTCCGAGTCCTTCTTGGGGTGCTCCAAGTGCCAGGTGAGTCTCTCCCCGTAGACGTCCAGCACACGCGCCCCGGGGCGCGCCTCCGCATGTAACGGCGCGAACTCTTCAGTGCACACGCGCCCGGCGAAATCGACTGCCACCAGCGGCGAGGCTTCGGAGTCCGGCATCCCGGTGCCCATGGGAAAGGCTACATCGGGCGCCAGGTGGTTGCACACCCACGGATTGGGCAGCGCCGCC
>MNAD01000769.1:0-24620 GCA_001895945.1 Trametes pubescens
GGGCCATGTAGTACTCTACCTGTATTAAATAGTGCAATACATTATGTTCTGTCTATCTGAATGTGCCTAGCATCATGTGCACCCGGCAGCCAGGCAGCAGCGATATATTTGTGCGGTGGCCCACGTGCCACGGATTCTCATCAATTTCTTGGGACGAACTCTTGGGAATATCTCAAGAATGGTCGATCTTGGGACTTTCCCGGTGGTCTCCAATTGCGTTTTTCTCGAGATCAAGCCTATCAAATCTTGAAGATCAAAAATCGCAAGAATTCTTGGGAGCCAACTTCTACCGTGTACCACAACCCATCTACCCGAGTCCCGACTTCCGGACAGCGCTGCAGAGCCTTCAGGCACCCGCGCGCGTACCTGAGCGCTGTTATGTGCTTGCTCGCTCCGGCCGCGGCGGGCGCCCATGGCCAGGTCCCAGGAGCCAATAAGTTGGCCAGCGGTGATGTAGCGCCCAGGCCACTGGCACGCGTCAATTATCGGTTACGAGCAGGCGGCGATGTGGCGCAGCGGAGGTGAGGCGGGGGGCGACGCGTAAATTAACCATGGCCGACGGCCAGGAAGGGGCGAGCCTAGCGCGTCACAGGAACGGTGAAGGGCAAGTAAAAGTGAAGCCGATCTGACTGGCACGTCATGGTAGCGTCCGCCATCCGTCTGCTAGGCCTTCTGGTGGCGCGCGCACGCTCGCAGGAGGCAAGCACGCGCTCCCACCCCTCTTGACTTGGTGGATCGGGGGCCATGCCGGGATATCGCGCCAGGAACGCCTTCCCCACGTTCGCCAGGTGTGCAGGGCCAGGGTCGGAGGTTCGCTGACCATCGGCAAGTCGGTTACTCTCCGTCAGGGAGGGGGTTGTTGTTAATTGCCCGTCGCCCTGAAGGGCCAGATGCTTGTCCGGAACAGCTAATGGACGTGCGCACCTATACGCGGTGCGATGGAGAGCTCTATCGAACGCGGCCTCCGCGTTGTTGGAGCTCGACGATCCAGGGCCGTCATGGACTCGTCGTGCATGACGATAGGGCGATAGAAGAGTTTGAGAGCCTAGAGGGCCCTGATGATCGAGTGGTATGTATAGGCAACAAGTACTTGGCGGACCCCGTTTGGTGCGCGCGGGGATAGTAGCTTCCGCCGTCTCTGAAAGTAAGGATTCAGAGGTCAGAGGGAGAAAGCTTGATTATTTTTCTGTGAAAGGTGAGATCTCGATGTTGTCCGGGACTTCCTGGGCCGCAAAGGTGCCTCCATTGACGGGCATGACGATACCCCAGAGCTAAACGTAGAAGTGTCGAGGGTGATGCTGACGAGCAAACAGTGGTGATACCCTGCCACATAGATATTAATCCAGCGGGAGGATACGTCTCGAACTCTCTTGAGTCTCGCGCATCAGGTAATGCATGCAATTTGTCCGCAAGGTATGCGCGCCGACGCTGCTAGAGCATCTGCCAATATCAGCCGCATATATAGCGGTGTAGATAAGCCACTCACCTTAGGCAGACCCGGTCGTGCCAAGAAGGACAACAAGAGGCGAGAAACGGTGAATGGAGCAGTAGAATAGTATAGGAGTCGGGAGGGCGCGCGCAGGGAATGGAGAACGAAATGGAAGACGCGAAGTCGATGTCATGCGGAACTCCAGCATCCATAAGAGGGAGCTCGTGGGTTGATTGGAGGGCACCGCTCGGCGGATGAAAGCGAGCCGGTTACTGAGCAGTCGTTCTCGTCCCGATGGGGCTGCATGTATGCGCTGTGGCGAACGTCCCGTTCTTGTGCGGGCTTATAGCGGCCTGCTGCGGCGTGTGTGAGTGGCGGTGTTCCGAGCGCTATCTACGGATGCGAAATCCAGGAGTGCATACCTTAACTCGCAGAGAAGTCAATCATAAGAGATTCGGCAGCGGCGGACGACGGCACGGCTTGTCCGGGTGCGTTGTGCTATGAATATGCGCAAGCATGAAGCATATCTACTTCTGATGTTTCGGTCAGAGGGCAGCTATACATAGGGTCAAAGCCTAACATCACCTGGTAGGTCTAGCACCTTCGAGATGTTGCATTGTATCACGAACGCAATTATCTCTGCGTTCAGACCTTTGGAGATACCGCCTGTGACCGTAATGGGTACTAGGTTGGACGATGATGCGTGAGCGCCATAGCGCCGTGTCTGTAATGGCCTTCGGGTCCGGTATAGCCGACCTGGATAGTATCAGGTGTAGCATATCGAGAGGCTATGTCCATTATGCTTCCCTCCAGGGAGGCATTTTGAGTCGGGCTGCAAGGATACGCGGGCGATAGCCTCACTTCGATGCGACCTTGATCAGTGACTTCGCAAACCACTCTACATAGATCCACAAATTTACCTATGGCATAGGCATATTAGTGTTGGTAGCCTATTGCGACTGGGGGAATTTGCAGTACTTCGTCCAAGGCACATGAAGGTCGCGAGTAACCAAATATGTGGATTGGCGCCCAAACATGCCCTTCGAGCGCTTGATCAAGTGCCTTTTCTCCCGCTACCGTTACGCACCACACGCTGGTGCACTGACACTGAATTCTGACTATATGAGTAGACGACTCAGCAAACTCATCGCTGTGAACAGGTTTCATTCATGAAGCTTGGATCTGCCAACAAGGGTCGGCGCGGGGGTATCTCCCGGGCCCAGCTAACGTCTACAGTCGCGGTAGTAACCGTATAGTCTCGCGAATGATCCTCTTGGTACTTGCCAAACCCCCCTCGCGGCAAGTGGTCTATTGCAGACATCCGATGAGATGGTCATTTGAGTAGTCAGCGGTGCAAAACGCACCGCGATTTTTACGGCACCCGCTCGGTATGTGAGTGCCTTGCCCCGATCGTTACCTTGAATTGCCCGACTCACCTGTCCTCTCATCTGCCATACAGACTCGCTCCGAAGCGACTCGGGTCGGAGGAGCCATGAGTACGATATTACGTACACGAACGCTGCTTCTGCCCTTGCTGGAGGGGTCATGGGCCCCGGCATTATCATAGAGATAAGCCGTGGACGCGACCAATTGTAATTTTCTCGTTCGTACCACCCACCCATCATCTGTTCTGTTGTTGTCGAGGAACTCACTGCTCTTACACAGGTGCTCAACTGCTTGCTGATCGACCGCCATGACGGTGCTTCATACGTCACTTACCCTTTCCATGACCATTGTGGAAGCTGGGCTCGCCATCGCGTTCATCATGATTGCACTCGCCTTCCGCAGGGAGGCCGTTGCTGGCATGTCTCGTACCTTCCCATCGCTCATTTCGGGGAAGCAGGAGAAACCCACGCCAAACGACGCCGCCAAGCAGAGCGACGATTCCAATCCAAGTCTTCCGGATCCCGACCCACTCCTCGAGTTTGACTTGGAGACTGCCACGGCACGCAACTTCGTTTATGCGAACAAGACCATGCGGTACCCATACCACCAGGCAAGTGGCATCCGCAAAGGAAGCCCATGTCAACTGATGATCGTCTCATGGCGCAGACGATGGCGCATCAGCCCATGCATATCAACCACTGGATTGAGATCGACAAGGAGTATAAGTGGTACATTGATGAGAAAGCGCGGGTTATCGCCGAACAAGGTTCCATAACTATTCCGGCAAGCAAGGGAGATACTGACGATGTTTTACAGGGAAGAAAGTGGTTGATTCTCTCCCGGAAAACGACGAGGCCTGTGGAGAGCTGTTGGAGCTTCTTGCAGACTATTTGCCCAAACGTTATCCCACGCTGTTCAAACGGGAGCACTCCGACTCAATCACGAACCTTGTGACCGAGGAGCATTTCGACGCAGTCAGCCAGACAAAAGGCACGAAGGCATTGCTCGTCATATCACGGTGAGCCCGTTGGAATTAACGCCAGCCTTGAACTTACAACTGATCTCCTTCGCGTACATAGCCTCGTTCAGGACGACTTCTTGATGGCCAGAGAACGCGCGGATGGCAAGGTGTATCTCGTCGGCGGGCTCATCGGTTTCCCTGGTATGTCTTTCGTGCATGTATCGACAGTACGTGATAAACGTTGCGCGTATAGGCACGTATCTTTTGTCAGATACTATCGACAAGCACCTCGAGGTGCTGCACCGCCCAGTACCAGACTTCAACGCGAAGCTTCTGATGAGCGTGGAGCGCACACTGAAACGCTTTAAGCCTGACCAATCGTTCGAGAGGTCCAGCTGGAACATTATGGACGATCGCAATCTATTCTTGCGTGAGTTTATTCTAGTGACATCATGGCTCTCACTTTGGACCTTGAATTACCTATGCGTCGCAGACAACATTGCTTCGAACATGCCGGACAAGGATCTGCGTCCAGAAGACCTCTGGCTGCGGATCGACCACCAGACGTTCCGGAAGCTGCCGCGAACGAACGCGATCATTTTTGGAGTGTGAGTGTATCACTCCCAGCCAGGTCTCGTACCTCGTGTATAGCTTACTTACACGCCCTTTCTCTCATAGGCGCCCAATTATGCGACGGATCGAGGACCTTGCAGATAGTCTACTGGTTCCGCTGCTGCTTGAGAAGGTACACACTGATTCGGCTGAACATCTGATCACGGTACGTCAACTATGTACATAAAATTAAGCGGCGTCGCTCTCAAACCTTGCGCATGCAGTACAAGGGCATGCCGAAGTACGGCCATCTACTGCTGCCCTACCTCCGCAAACTCACCCAGAGCCAAATCGAGCGCGGGCTCATCAGGTATGCACGTCTGCCATATTGAGCTCACGGTTGTTTCGCGGAGTTGGCCGCTGATCGCCATGCTCTCTCAGTGCTGAAGATGACGTGCGTTCATTTCGGGAGCTTCTCAAGGAGAAGGGCATGCCAGTGCCTTCTACGCAAACGCCGATGTCCATACCGACCGAGTCCGAGCGGAGGAAGGCGGCGCGAGGCGCGGCGGAAGCATGAGGGAATAGCACACAAAGCAAGATCCAAATGGGTACAACATTATGCAATACAGTGAACAATACACGAAGGCCGGCTTCGCTCCATCGTATACATCCGAGGGGGTATCAAGCGTCCGAAGCAGCTCACGTATCTAGTGTATGCGGCTGCCCACTCCCGACATTTAGAACGCGTTCGCGATCACCCAAGCCTCGTGTCGGAACGCCGCCGCGGCCTCGCTATCGCCATCCCAGTCCGCGCGCCAGCCCTCCGGGAGGTTGCGGCCCTCGAGGTCCTGCGCGAGCTCCGAGAAGCCGATCGCGCACCCGCGGTGGCCTGGCGGGTACGCAAAGAATGCCTCGCGGTGCGTGAATATCGCTTCGAGGTAGTCCCCTCCGGTCGTCGCGTAGCTGCCTCCGCGGATCCGACGGCCGATGGACTGCAGGTACACGCACCCGCAGGGCGGCGGCGCGCTTGCGGCGGAGCTTGCGTTCGAGGGCGGGGAGGGACTTGGCTGTGTGTGTAGGCTCGATCGTCAGCGCGGAGGTGGGGAAGCGTGTGTGGACAGACGTACTTGATACGTCGAGTCCTCGCTGTCGGAGGAGTCGGACATGATTGCATCGCCGGCTGGTGTGCTTCGCGTTCGTGATGTCTGAGACGCCTGCTCTTCGTTTTCCTTTCTCCATGCGGCCGCTCCGCATCAGTATGGCGTTGATTTCGGGCGAAGCACGACACGCGGTGGGTACTCACAAAAAGGGCTTTGCGTTGCTGAGTGTCTAGCGAAAGGGAGTGCAAGAGTTGAGAAAGCTGAGAGTCGATCTCCATGTTTCCTGCGAATATGTCATGGCATATCAAGGTATGTTCTCTCGTAGAGTGTGGGCGCGATAACTTACGTATCTTTCTCGCAGATTCAAGCTCGAGTCGATGGCCAGGCGTGATGAGAAGGTAGCAAGTGGTGGCGAGGAGGATAGGTGCGTGCAGGTCACGTCTTGGCCTCACACGCGCAGAGACAGCCGCATAAATATGACTGGGCGGAACACGCTACTCATGACTGTCGGCCTCATTGTCTGGAGCTCGACTCGCGATCAAGTTGCTGTTATCGGATGGCAGCCTCGAGGCAGCGGGTCAGCTGCTCGATACGCGCCGTCCATACAGAAGCTGAACGCACTAAACGCATCGAGAACAGGCAGATATCGGCGAGGCAGGAGACTCCAGAAGATCTGCGTCCACGTTGTCGCGATCATCCCCAAGGTTAGGAGAATATGGCGACCAGAGGATCGCGGGTGTGGTAAAGAGCACGCCTCACTGCGCCATGACGGTGCGACTGCGAAGAATATTTCAGTAGGAGAATATCTGCGTGCGAGTGGTTCGGGGCTCCGAGATCTAGGTACTTGTAGTATGAACCTGCAGCTGAGCGCTGAATTGTCAACCGTTCACATCGATGTTGGATTTTCTGCTAGCCTTCTACTTTGTGCCCCAAGTCCTGCTGTCGCTGGCCAGCGGCAGCGGTTTCCCGGTGGGGTCAATCGACAGCGACAGTATGGCGGAACTTCAACCCATGTACCTCGTGTATACCAGCTGCGTTGCGACTTCGTCTACTGAGTGAAATGAGGTGCTAAAAGCAAAATGGACATGTCCGGGATTGAACCGGACCCCTCTCGCATGCTAAGCGAGCGTGATAACCAACTACACCACATGCCCTTATCGTTGCTATGTTTACATGTCATGATGAAGGTTTTTCCTCTTGCCGGTTACAATGTGGCGTCTCATCTAATCTTATCTACTCCTTCACGATCTTGCAGTAGAATTCGCGCCAAATGTCTTCATCACCATGACTCGGTACCACTCTTCATACTCTCACCTACTCGACGCAGTGCGCCGTCATCTGAAAGGAACTGTAAAATGAGTGAGCAGAATTGCCTTGGATGGTGTGGATTGAACTGATCTCTTCCAAGACGCGGAATCGCTCGATGGACGTCTACTTTTCGCCATCCCGAAGAAAGGTCCGCACATAGGACTCCGTGTGGTAATTCTTGCTCAACGTGCAGGCAGGGAGGTTGCATGAGAAGTGCCTAGAGCTTCTATCTGGTGAGTACAACGGTGGTTCGCGAAGCTGCACCTATCTGACGGTCCGCAGGCGCCGACATCCAATTCCGCAGACACCACCGCCTGGACGTCTGCCTGGTGAAGAACCACAACATTGCACTGTCAGTGACTCTATTGTAGCGAGTCGCGTCTTAAGCTCGGTCATGGCTGGATGCATGCGGTCGAATCACGACTTTCAGTCCGCCGCGTTCCAAGACGGCTCGTTACATGTCTGCATTCATATATTCACGTTTATCACCACAGCGTCTTCCTGCCTGCGTCCGATATCCCATCATTCGTCGGCAAGGGAAATGTAGACCTGGGTATAACCGGTCAGGACGTCATCCTGGAGGCGGAGATGGAGAATCACGTCACAGAGGTCCTCAAGCTCGGGTTCGGGAAGTGCTCGCTGCAAATACAGGTCCCCGAAGCGGGTCCCATCAAGACCGTGGACGACCTTGCGGGAAAGCGGGTGGTAACGAGTTTCGAGGTGCTCTCTGGCCAGTACTTCCAAAAGGTGGATGAGCGGTTACAGTTCGCGGATGAGAAGCGGACGAAGATCGAGTACGTCGGCGGGAGCGTGGAGGCGGCATGTTCGCTCGGTCTGGCGGATGGGATTGGTACGTCGTGATCCGCTTCGTACTTACGTTACCTGTGCCTAACCCTGGTTGCTTGTCACTAGTCGACCTTGTCGGTACGTCGCGAACACTAATTACTTGAAATGAAGAATCTCACAGAATTTATAGAATCTGGAGACACGATGCGCGCAGCCGGCCTGCATGCGATCGCGACCGTTCTCGAGACCGAGGCTGTCCTCATCAAGTCGAGCACGCCCAAACACCCCGCACTCGAGCCGCTCATCAAGCTCATCACGAGCCGCATAGCGGGTGTCGTCGCCGCGGGCAGGTACGTCATCTGTGAGTACAACGTGACCCGCGCGCGACTGCACGACGCGACCGCGATCACGCCTGGGCGCCGAGCGCCGACGGTCAGCCCTTTGGAGGACGAGGCGTGGGTCGCGGTCAGCTCGATGGTGGAAAAAAAGAAGGTCGCGGACGTAATGGACGAGTTGGTCAGGATCGGGGCGGAGGACATCCTGATCTTTAACCTCGACAACTGTAGAGTATGACTTGTAGACTACAACCACGACACTGTAGCAATCACCCTCCATGTTTACTAGCAAACGAACCGCCCCACTGTGCGCCAGTGACCGCATGATCGGGAGGAACTGATGCTTCCCAAAGGGGTAAAGCGCAAGTTGTGGGTGGCTGTGGGATCTGCCCTGCCTCGTCCGGCGGCTGCCATTTACACCTCTGCCACTGACCACGTCCTGCAGGCTGCAGCTGTCCATCAACCCCGCCGACCCAGGATCACTGCCGAGCAGGCCAAGATCGCGCCCGTGAGCCCAAGCCTTTGTCGTAAAACCGCCGTAATTTCGTCGTGCGGCTATACTTGGCCTGCGAGATCGCCGAGCTGACCACCCGTTCTGCATTCAGTCGACTCGGGGATCGCCCATCATATATACGGCAGACGTTGCGCGGGTTGGGGGGCGCATATACCCCCACCATGCCACCAGCAACGCCGGAGGCCACCCCTCAGGAGGCGGAGGTAAGCATCTGCGGCCTTTACGGTTAGGAGTGGCGTTACTGATATCTCCATCTAGGCTCAATATTCTAAGGCAGCTAACGCCGAGCTCGCAAAAGATTACGACCGCGCTTTTCGTCAATACGCCGAAGCCGCCAAACAATTTTTATTGCTGAGTCGCCAAGCCACGGAGGGCCGGCTTCGCACGCACTACCGTAACCAAGCAGGGAAGGCGTTGGAACGTGCGGAGAGGATTAAGGCAGTAAGACGAGACGTCAGGCCGGTTGCGAAAGACGAATTTTCCGAGGGTGTGTATCCGCTTTCCTCTTAAGGCAAAATCTGACTCGTGAGTTGTGCTCAGGCGAACAGCTCTACGCTCTTCAAAAGTCATCTCTTGTGAATCAGGGGTTCTTTCCACTATGGGAGTCGTCTGAAAAGCCGTCCTCGTCGTCGGAGTGCGTTTGATATCTAGCGAGCGCGATCTTCATCCTGACCCCTTTTCAGGCAACCACCTCTCTCCGCTGAGCAGCGCCAACACGGCGCGCTCTGGACCCGACCACACGCTGCACGATATCGTGTCTACTCAGACGGAGACTCTGCATTGCGTCCGCAAGATATAGTCCAGCACGTCGTCTCGGATTGTTCTGTCTGTGGCGCGATTGCCGTTTGCATAGATCACCACCGACGCTTCGGTTCGAAGGTGAATTCCAGCCGCTTTTGATTCGACACAGTGCTCACATGAATTTGCAGATGATCACTAGCTCCTTGTTCCCTCAGGATGACACCGGCACCCCCCGCTGGTCCGACTCCGGCCAATACCAGTTTCGGATCCTCTATAACGGCAGTTATCGGCGTGTAAGTAGTCGTCCTCAGCGTACATGTCAGGCCGCTGACTTCGTTACACAATGGGATCCATGGGCAGATCAGTAAGCGAATAACTCTTTTATCTGCGTGAATTCTGTCAATCGAACGTTCTCGGCAGGCATAGACGATCAACTGCCTACCGGCCCTGGCGGTACGCTAATGTGCATGTCGACTGGTGCTAAGAGACAGCTATGGCCCTCTCTGGCGGAGAAAGCTGTAGGTGTACCTACTTCGTCTCTTTCAGCCTCGCTGACACTCAGACGATCTAGTACATGAAGCTTGCCGGCGGCTACGATTTCATCGGATCGTACGTCAGTTGTATTCCTCGCGACTTGGATTGTTAGCTCATTTGGTCCCAGTGACTCGAGCACGGATCTCCAGTAAGTACGCATACAGCGACACTTGATACCATATCTCAATTTAGTTCCAGCGCATTGGCAGGGTGGATACCAGAACACGTAGATATCCGCAGGTACGAGACGCTGTCGATCTTCGCTTCTAAATGCTAATTTAGCGCAGCTCGGGGTTCCAGCCGGAGAAGACATGGTCTCGGCTAGCTGAGGGGTACCATGCCGGTAAGCCGGCCTTCGTTATCATGATTACCATACTGACGAGCTTGTGCAGGCGACTGCGTCCTTACACTTGGGACAGGGGAGCGGGTACCAGACGCAGGTATACCTGTAAGCCTCCTGCCTACCCACTGTTATGCGGTGATCGGTAGGCTCGATGTATGCTGCGAAAGTCGAAACCTTTTGACCCATCACACGGCAGGCGTGCGCAACGACGAGCATCGGAGGTTGACTATCTTCGATCCATGGGTGCAAACACATCCCGGGGCTCGGCACGAGGAGGTTCCTGCGAATGATGGCCGTGAGTGTGACTTATAGTCATCTTTGATAGATATACAACTCTTCCTCCACAGGCGTCTTCGATATCTCATGGGACGAGGCATGCAACCTCTTCGATGGTGTTTATTTCAGCTGGAATCCGGCGTTATTCAAGCGCCGGCTTACCTTCCATGGGTATGTACGCCTCTGCGCTGAGTATGTGTTACAAACTCACCTTGCGGCATAGGATGTGGAAGCGAGATGGAACAAAGGAAAACGGGACAGGTAAGGAGGTTCAAGATGTTGTGGTTTCTCCGTTCATCACTATCTTCAATAGCCCCCCATTTCCGTGGACAATTAAAGCTGAATGCCGGCGGTAACGGGGATAACACGATCTGGGTACAGCTCACCCGTCATGTCCGTAGCCATCGCAGTAGCGCAGAGTATATCTCTCTGAGCGCGCAGTGCGGTTCCGACGAGGGTTCTTCGTTCGGTAGAGATGTGCCCTCGACCAAGGTGAGCATTACTATGTGTTAGAGATGCAGGGTAATTCTCATATCGTGGTCTAGGGGGAGTACACGAACGCACCGCACGTCCTTGTGAGCCGCGTGATGAACCTTACCGTTTGCGCAAGAAATAGCTAACATCACAACTACAGCTTCGAACAACGCCGTCGCTGGACGATGTGTTGACGATCATTGCATCCTACGACGGCGACTACGAAGACGTCTGTTTCACGGTCACCGTCTACTCAAATAACAAGGTTTCGTGGGTCCCAGCTCCTGCGAAGCCATCGTATTCCAAAGATGTGCGTACTTCTGGCCCTTCCTATATGCGTCGCCACTAAACCTGTACATCAGATCGAGGGCGCACTCACACAGAAGTCAGCGGGCGGGAACCACACATACCCCTCATATTACCTCAATCCGCAGTATCATCTTCGCATACACCCACGCATAGGACCCCCACGCAGCGGTCGAGACAACAAAGTCGATCTGACCTTGTCTCTACGAGGAGACCGCCAGATACCGATGAATGTCACCTTGGCCTGGTCGAAAGGGGAGCGAATCAATGAGTGAGTAGTCTCGGTATATAAATGACATAGTCTTGTACTCATGGAGTCCTTAGACTTGGGAACAACGACCTCGCGCTTTCCTCGGGGCCGTATAGCTATGGATACGCCCTAGCAACAAGTCGTCACGGCGTTTCCCGTAAGCCCCGCACATAATGTTGTTGTTGGAGGATGTGATGTGCTCACTTGAGTATAGCGGGCGACTATACACTTGTGGTCTCGGCCTTTGATCCACGACATACAGGGAAGTTCTTCCTGCGCGTAGAGAGCTCGGACAGGTTCGAGATCACGCCGATCTTGCAAGAAGATGCCGGCATGTTCAGCAAGGTCGTGAGAGGCGAATGGTGCGTTCCATTAATTTGGCGACCCCGCACATGTTGTAACCTACTAGACTGTGTAGGGCAGGAAACACAGCTGCCGGAGGGCCGAGCTTTGGGAAGTACTCATCGAACCCAGCGTACGAGCTTCAGGTCCCCGCGATCTCGCAGCTGAAGTATGTATTCCGTATCTGCTTCCTTTGTTCCAGTCAACTTATTTTCGGTTCAGGTTCCGCCTCCAGCTGGCCCGGCCGCACCCAACAGCCTCGCTCAACCTGACTATCTTCAATGCGTCTGCTGGAGCAACATCGAGCAAGCACGTCGCCACGTCTGGCCCTTATGCATGCACCACATCGGGCGTGGTGATCCCGCAGACGACCTTCCAGCCTGGGAAGTACCTCATCATTCCATCCACATACAACCCTGGGATACAAGCGGGCTTCGTGTTGATCGTATATAGTACAACATCTGGTGTACAAGTAGTTCCCGCTAGTAGGCGGTAGTGGTAATCGTAGCTAGAAACCCTAATCGATCTTTCATCTACGGCGGAAAGACGGCGAGGAGAGGATAAATTCGTTCACGCGCCGGAGCGTGACGCGCGAAGGGTTCGCGTGCGGCCTGCTAGAGATAATCCACTGCAGGCGCGTCTTGATAGACGCCTTGCTCGGATTCCCTGACGCGACTGTCGGTGAGCTGTTTAGAGTGTGGACGATTGACGAGCGTACCTGGTGAGACCACCCCGTCTTTTGGGACCAGCGACGTTCCCTCGTCATCGAAGAAGAGCTGGAGGGTGGTGAGGGCGACGCCAACGCTTGTGTCCTTCCCGGAGTCGCAGCAGACGCATATAGCATCTCCCATAGCCAAGCGCTCCTTGATAAATCGTGTGGACTCCGGAAGGACGTTCTGCAGGAAGTGGAGCTGATCCTTCTTCCCCTCGGCCATCCTGAGTCGGAGCATATGCGCTGGACTGGAGGGCTGTACGTCGTCTGTCTGCGGTAGTGGTGTGTTCGCTGAGATAACGACGTAGGAGACGGGGCTATCGACCCCAGACAGAGTGGAAGGCAGCGCCGAAGGCATATCAGGCTCTGCTCCGATCAACAACCTTCCTGCCACGGCGAGTACTGGAGTGGGAAGGCTTGTCCATGTGTCGCTGGTGTTACGGGATTTTGACTTCGCCAGTACGCCTTCGACTACGGAGGGAAGCTCATCCCGATCTGACCCGAGCAGCACGTCTTGATTCTCCCAGAACAACTGCGGTGTCAAGCCCTACGACCGTTTCGCCACGGTGAGTGATATAAAAATATAGACTCCTAGAAGCACTTACCATTCCCCAGAGCTCGTGGTCATCGCCAGACCCCTGGACGTACGAGAATCCGCTTGAGCGTCTTTCCACGCCGTCCGCTACCTGCTTCGACGCGGAGAGGCAGATTATCGGGAGGTACTGCATCTTCTCTTTCGCGGGAAAGCGGGGGAACACCGAGGTCGACGGGGTGATCCACAAGGGTCTAAGGGGAAGTGGCAGCTCCGGAAGCGTGTACGCAGATGCCTTCAGGAATAGTTCAACAAGTAGCCTGGTACGCAGAAATGCATTGCTAGCTGTAAAGGAAGCGCTTACCAGTAGCGCATCCGCCCATTGGTCGAGTTTGAACTCGATCTGCGAGCGTTCTTGCTCGCTGACAGCCCCTGGAGGACAGTAGAGTTTGACGTCCCAGCCTTTCTTCTCCGGGTGCGCTTTGGCCATCGCGCGATTGAGGACTGCACACCAGGTGGGTATTGTTTTGGAAAGCGCATCAGGGATACGTTTTCCAGCCCTGGTGGAATCGACGAGCACGATTCTACGTAGATGGCCGTCAGCATTGTCTCGAAGTCCTGGGGTCAGTGTCCGCATACCCGTTGCTAGCAATGATGAGTGGGAGCAGGTGAAGGTTGGGACGTCTCAGATTGAAGTTCCAGTTCCCGAAGTGCCCATCGGTAGACTTGAAGTATACCGGCTCATTCGCCGCCTACGCGGCCTGTTAGCGCCTGCATATATGATAACGCCTGCGGACTCATGCTCACGATCGCTGGGGTGACATACCACGCCCCGCAGCGCAGATTTGCTAAGCGAGGCAGATCAGTTAGTCGATCGTCACCTTGTAACAGAGGTTGAACATACGTAGGATTGGAATATCTGGATATGCCTCGTGGACTTGCTGGACAAATTGTACGTCTTCGGCGATGGAGTGCAGCCGATTGTAGATGTCCAGGGATTCCTTGCGGACATAGGCGAGGGCCTCCGCATTCGCCACCCGCGCGTCGTAAACTAGCTGCATGGTGTTCGGTGTGAATGACTGTTGTTCCAAATATCGTTCAGGGTGGTTCTTCCTGGTGGAAGGCGTTCACATTCGCATAGAGCCAGACATGTTTGGTGAGCTTCGATGAGTTGCAGAAAATCGTGGTGATAAACGGGGACAGCGCCCAGAGAATCCTAGAGGTATTATTGAGATCATTTGAACTCCAAGTTATCTGATGGTCATAAGTCGCTAACCTACAGAACCGGCGACAGAGAGTGGTAGCAACTTGGTTGGGGAGATGATAGACGCTCGTCATCCAAATATTTCTAGCGTCTGTGACGGGATGATTCCCGATCAGGAAGGTGTTCAAGAACGACGATATTTTGCGTAAAATCCCGTAAAAGTTCCCCACAGCATGTTGGCCAGTTTTCATGTATGTCGCCATATCCTATAGTACAAAGTTGCCCATGATATACAAGAGATACTTTTACAAGGAACACCTAATGCACAGGCGATGGTCACTTGGACTCGGAAGTCCACTTCTTGAGGAATGCAGCGAGCTTTTGTTTATCTTTGGAGCTTAGCTCAGATTCCTGGCGAAGCCATCAATAAAAACTTCGCTTCACTTTGCTGTACGTCAACATATGATGGATGCCTACCTTCTGTAGTCTTGCAGCTGCTTCTGTGAGCCCTTGCGCCTTGCCGCGCGTATCCTCCTTAGCGGCGGTCTCGGCGGGTAGAGCGGAGAATGGCGGCGAGGTGTTCATGGGGGCATTTTCGTACGCGGAGGAGAGAAGCACTGTCCGGCTGGCGTACCTGTGGGCGCATCGTCAGATAGAGAGCAGGGCGCCTAAAAAAGGATAACTAGTAGACGCACAACTCCGCCAATCGACCTTTCACGTCGAATGCCCACTTGTCCTCATCTCGATGCGACGCGGCCAACCTTTCTGTAAGCGCCGCTAGCTCAGCTTCGACGTCAGACCGATTGAGCAAAACCGTCGGTCGCCGTCCCGTATCTGACCCTGCAATTGAGTCAGTAACGCTGTCATTCCCGAAAGGATACCGAAGTGGTCACGCACGCAGAAGTGTCTTCAACAAGTCGGTGACAGCGGCCTCAAGAATCTCTTCTGATCGTTCATCTTCACGGCCTTCGACAGGGCTTGGCTGCGGCTTCGTGCTTTCGACCGTGTCGTTGACGTCTTCTAGCTCCTCAATAAGAGCGCTGACGACAGCTTCTGCCTCCGCAGCATGAGCGCTACGCGCATGTAGAGCGTCATGTGTCCGCCGAAGCCGAGGGAGCAGGCTTTCCTGAACCTCTCGAATCGCCTACTCCAATCATGTCAGCGGCATTAAGATTTAAAAGCTAGCGGAGAACTCACCTCGTCGAGACCTTTCTCCTGCGCCTGGAGTAGCAGAAGTCGGTCCTTACGCCCTGCGCGCTCCAACTCCGCTTTGACGTCAGGGCATACCTGGGACAGGCGCTCTATCTTTGACTCCTGCGTCGTGTTAGGTGTGCGCAGTAACCCTTCGATCGTCGCAGGACCGCCGGGCGATAACGCTTTGAGCTGACTGGCCAACTTCTCCAGTTCTTCAAGGTATGCAGCGTCAGCCAACTTCGGAGGATCCTTCTTCGTTATGGCGGAATATCGCACTTGTAAGACGGCCGAATCGTCCGCCAACTCGTCCGCGGAAGGCAATGAGTTGTAGCCATCGTCGAGGGTTCGGTAGAGGTGCCCGACAACGCCTACAATGGAGTTTCGCGCGCGGTCGAGGGAGGATATTTCTGACTTCAGCGTGGCAGGTTTATCCTCTACGACGTGCGGGCGTCATCAGAGAATGGTTGCAATACGTGCCGAGTGTGAATGGGCGCACCTTGTTGTTCAGAAGTGTGCAAAAGGGCGAGAGCCTGCTGCGTGCATTTCGCAATGGTGCCGTCAGTCTGTCGAGTGGATAAAGTTAGCATACAAGAGCTTCGCGTATGATACTACGAGGTCATACCTGCGTAGACAGGTCCGTGAGCCTCTCTTCTTGTCGCTGAACCGTCTGGTCCGCGCTATCGATCTGCTTCTGCACCGCGCTCACAATCTGTTTGACATCCCTCGTAGCTGACCTAAGAGTCTGTTAGCAATTATGCGCTATGGTCACTTCTCACCGCCAACTTACTTGGCGAGTTGCGAGCGACGCTTCAAGCGCGCAGCTCGCGCTTCGAGTGCCTGTGCTTCACTGGCAAGTGCTGCAGCGCGCGCTCTAGGCTCACAATATCAGTACCGATGATACCGGAAGGGTCATGGTGGTTACTCACCTCAAGGTAGACGGAATTGCATATGATGCGGGCGCATAGCATGACTGTGAAGCACCGGTTTCCTCAGATTCACCGTTTACCCTAGCTCGTCCCAATCTACACGCCGAGGAGGGCACGCTTGTCAGCGCAAGATTTAGTTAAGCACAAGAGCGTGCACTCACACATCCAACTCTTCTTTGTACAGCGCTATCGGACTGAGCACGATTTGGTCGAGTATATCTCGTGGGCTATGTTGGACGCCCGCGTCGCCAAAATCTGAGGTCGCGGAACCTTGGTTTGCTACCCACTCGAGGAGATGTTTTCCAGATGGGATATCCGCAGCCCATTTCAAGTCCTCTTCTGAGCAGTCTGGACCCCCCAAGTGAGAAATTATGCGGATCACGTCCGCGACCATGCGTGTAGTCTCTGCCATTCGGTGTGGCGAAAGGCAGCTGTTTTGTGAGAATGTTGTCGATGTTGGCGCGTCGATAACCGCGTTTTCTGCACATATATTAAGTCATGCATCTTCATCTACATCTCAGAAAATATATCCTCACTGATGATGCGACGGTTTTGCTTGATCGTCTCTCTCAGCGTCACGGTGGCTGAAGGCAAGAAGGTTCGTGATGTAAGCGCCCGCGGCTTGCGTTTCTTGTTCTTACCGCGACGACGATTCGGCATTGTTCGACTTCCCTATATGCAGCATCCTATACTTCAAAGATGAGGACTTCCACGATTTATGGACCCCCAAGCTATCATAATTGGAGTAGATCGCACCAAAAATAACGAGCACTAGTGAGCACTCAGGCTGCTGTATGTATGTCAAAACTCGCAACATGATTTCATTTTGCCTGTATCCGACTGGGTACTAGTGTGTGTTTTCTCCATGAAAACTCAGTCTGGCATGTTGATAATATTGTCCAGTACTGGGTCCGCGTTTGGGGCCTCGTTTGCGATACTCTTGGTCGTCATGAGAGCACACCGGTCCTGTCGTAGGCGGTATGATCGACCTGGCCCCGTTAGATGGTATGTTGCTTCGTTTAGCAGATGTATGTATCCAACTCACACTCCATCATACAGAGCGCACTGCGGTCAAAAGTCATAACTGCTACTCTCAACGGCAGAACACCGAAGCACAACTCCAGATCCCTAGTGTGCCTAGCACATCGCACACGAGCGGACATGCGGCTCCTCTACCTTTCGAACCTGGCAGGCAGGGAACCGGTCCCGAGTCCCTAGACCATGTTGTCGTCCGAAAGTGGTCACTGGGCAGCCCATGTGAAGCGCCTGTCACCTCATACCTGTAGAGTGTGTTGAATTCCATTATATTGGTGAGCAGTCAGCTGCATCGTGATAAGAATGACCAGGACATCAAACCATTCATGACTAACTTAGGCCAGTCATGAATGGTTTGAGAACGATGCATTGGAAGATGGTACCTACCCGGCGTGATGATGAATTGAGGGGGCGCTTTCCTTGACGTGTTGAGACTGACCACATCTGTTACACATTCCAGCATTCTGAAAGGTGACTCTCGTCTGACTGCGGTTACGGTGCGCTCCTTGTATCCTACCTACTTACTGCACACAAGTTGTTTTCGCCATCATCATCGCGGCGAGTGACCGCGAGTCTCAGTAAACCACCCTCTGCGCATCGGGCATGTGGTGTAGTTGGTTATGACGCTCGCTTAGCATGCGAGAGGGGTCCGGTTCACCCCCGGACATGTCCATTCTCAGGCCGACGAAGGAAGAGCTATCGCTGTCGGGAATTTCCATTTGTAGAAAGCGCTGTCGGGGCGCTTACAGTTCGTTTGCCTTTTGATCACCATCGTCCATCACATACATCACATTCTGGCCCAGGCTGCCCTCAGCCATTTTTGTTACACGAATCGGCTACAACCGCGGGCTTACCTGGAACCCTTGCTGGCCGGGAGCCTCGTAGCGGTGCCACGTCGAATCGAACCATCCCAGTATCCTCCCTGCTCAGGCGTCAGTGCTCAGCTTCAAGCATTGCTTCTGTTACTGGGACCTGTTCAAAGATGGGACGTCGACATTTCCAGGAAGAATCGCGTCCGAAGCTGCCTCAGGCACCGTCGTTGCTAAGCCTCTTGGATCTGATGCTGCATCCCAACGGTGGTTGCTACCCAACGTGCCGCCGGGGGCCCGCCTCTCGGGTAGCGCACCTTTCATTTTGCAGCTTTATCTCGGCGTTACTTCCGTTTAGCCGGGTATTATTCTTGTCAGCATCAGCCCTCGCAGCCGCTCTCACCAAAGGGCTCTCGTGCCCGTCCGTCGGATTCGATCGCTGCACACAGCCTGAGCAAGTCTGCTGTAGTGTTTCTCTATCTCTCAAACCCTCACGTTCCTTATCCCACCTTCGTCGGTCTTTACCCTTCCCTCTCGGCCTTGCGCACACGCACAACTGCGTCGTCGCGCCTCCAAGCAGCAGAACTCTTTCGTGCTGCTTCGGAGCTCTCGATCCCCACCTGTGGCTTTCGACACCGTGCTGACGGCCTCTTATCCTCATGGCGGTCTCATTCCGCCCGAACACTTCCTCTCTACCTAATTCTATCACGGCTTTAACATGTCTGCTGGTCATCCTCGCGCTTAGCAGTCATGTCTCCTGCTTGCCCACCACGTCTTCTGGCACAGTCGATTTCTCCGCGGGCTTCCAACACTGGAAACGCATGGACCCGGTTGTCGTGACATCCGACGATGGCACCAACTCGACTGTCGTCGATCCTTCGACGCGGCAGACTATCGCGCAAGGGTCCGCCACGGACGGCGGCGGCGTGGACTTTAACGTGCCCGCCATTATCTGGCTGGCGTTCGTCTTCACGGTGGGCGCGCCGCTCGCGCTCGTAGGCATCCGGCTATGGCGCGTGACGACCGGTGCCGGCGTCGGGCTTGCCGCCGCACTCTGCAGTACGTGTGCTTGTTCTATTTCCGTGCGCGCTTTGACTGAGGGCCCTGTTTCATGCAGTCTGGGCGGCATTCGTGAACACGGTGAACGCGCAAGGATTGTCGGACCTCGTCCTGACGATTATCGTGCTCGCCGCGTTTGGCATCGGCTTCTTCGTTGGGCTGCTCAACCTCGGACGCGTCGCGGGCATATGGATGCTCGGCATACTGAGCGGGATGTCGATCGGCATCCGCATTGTCCTGCTTCGCGACGGATTGCTCATCCCGAAGTACGCGGCAAACTGGTTCATCGTGGGGATACTCATGATAATTGGTCTGGGTGTCACTGTCTTCCGGCAGCGGTTTGGCCTTGTAGGTGCTCGTTTTGGCGTTTGCTTCTCTCGCGCTGACAGGACCTGTCAAGGTGTCATCGTGCGCCGCCGTCGGGTCGTTCCTCGTGGCTTTGGGCATCGACCTCATCTTGAACAAGCAGAGCGGGATGAGCACCGGTCTGCGGTTCTTGTTTGACC
Organism: Trametes pubescens; assembly: GCA_001895945.1. Classification (NCBI taxonomy): domain Eukaryota; kingdom Fungi; phylum Basidiomycota; class Agaricomycetes; order Polyporales; family Polyporaceae; genus Trametes; species Trametes pubescens. The sequence continues at coordinate 19,615 of MNAD01000769.1, forward strand.
GGAACAGTTCGCACTTCCTGGTGAGTATTCGTAGCTTCCTCCGCGCGCGTACGCTAACGGTCCGCTTCGCGACAGGCGATCGTCCACCTCGGCTACCATCCTCCCGTCATAACACAGGTTCTGCTCGGCGCGTCTCTGGGTGCAATGTGAGCGCGCCCCTCCCGCCACTCTCTTCCCATACGGGCGACTGACGACCGTCTTTGCAGCCCTGTCTTGGCATTCGCGCAGCACAAGATCTTCCGAGCGCCTTTCCGCCCTACGAAGACCGAGGACGACATCTCGGACGCGGCGTCCTTCACGGAGGAGGCTGTCGCGCTCAACCAGGAGAAGGAGAAAACGTCCCTCGAGACCCGCACGGGCACGGTCACCCCTGCAAAGACCAGTCTGCTAAACAGCCGCTTCAGCAGCTCATAGCTTGACCGGCCCTCCGGGCCGCCCCCCACTCTCATCACCCGCCTACCCATCTCCCTCGCGCGCGTCCCTCCCTTTCTGATTCAACTTCTGCGCTCGAGGGCAACTGCTGCGCCACTGTAACATCTCGCAGCACTTTGGACATTTCACAGCGGCCATCACCTGTCCACGATGCGCCGCGCGGTCACCCCCCACTGCACATTTACCCTTGGATCACTTCACATAGACGGGCATCCAGACGGACAGACGGACGGATGGACTCTCTGCACGGACACGCACAGGGCGTGCGCACGCGATACGGTAGACGCAGCATAGTACTCGAGACTCGCTCGCACGTGTATTCATACGCATACGCACATCATTAGCAGCACGCGGCGCGTCCGTGCGGCGTTCTGCGCTTCGTGCATACCATGTATCACTAGCGTCATTCGCGGACGGTAATAGGCACACAGAGCGTGCTGCCGGGATATTTTCAGTCTTCCCCCTCGATATGAAACAGACAGACAGACCGATTCGGGAGAGTCACAAAGGGTATGGACGCAGGAGTGGCCATGTATAGCCACACTGAAATGCTAAATCTGCAACGTTCCTGCCTTCGAGGGATCAGCGTGGACAAGTAAGGCGCGGTGGGCTCGATCATCTCCAAGATGTGCGGCAGCCTGCAGCGTCGAAGGGTACACGAAACCTCTGACATAATTGCGCGTGATGCATAGCGCACCGCTCGACCACGAATCGTGTACGCCATGTACCCGTCACATTCGGGGCCCTGAGGTCAGAAGACGACACGGCGCCGAACGCATCCACGCAGTCGCAATCGCAAGTTGACGGCGTCTGCCCTTGGCGCATAAGCTGCGCAACGGTCATTACACCGTGGCGCTTGGGCCTGGATATGTGAGCACTCTGCTGCCCTGACAGGCACGAATGCAGTGTTCTAGTCCAAGAACGAGAGACATCTCACACCAGCGGCTTCCTTCCTCAAACTCTGGAGAAACGCTGTCCGTCTCGGGGAGTAACTTGTTTGCCATCTCGGGGAGACCTGGGGGGTCGTCCTGACACCAGCCGCCTGTCAATGGGGTCAGCGCCCTTCGTCTCGGGAGAAGCAGGGACTCGACATGCTCTGGAAAGGGGCAGAACACGAAGCACACGTTCGCACACTCGTATCCGCGCCATCTTGATAGATTCGGGCACGATAGAAGGTGGGGAGGGAGAATCTACGAACACCCCTGGCCAATCGGAGGAGAACCGCGAGGCCGGAGACGGGCAAGCCGCCCTACCATCGATCCCAGGCTCATGTCCGTCGAGATGGATGGTAGGGGGCTGGAGAAGAGAAGAGCAGTAGAAGAGTACACTGGGACGGGCATACCTCATAAGGTGATCTGCTGCGAGCGGATATTCAACCTGGCCTGATGAAATCCACGCTTAGATAGCGCGTTACCCCGCACTCGTATTTGCAAAGTCGATTGATTTCGTCTAGGGACGGAATAGGTGCATTTGAGGTTCTTCGGATATAGGGAGACATATCGGATTCCTCACTTGTCTGTTAGCAGCTTAGTATCTTGCAACATATCTATAGAGCTCGTTCAGCCTTGCTCTAGACATCTCTTGCGTCGGCTGTGACCTTAAACTGCTCCCGATGAGGCCTAGACGTTGATTGACGGTGTGCCCACAAGAAAGAGCTCTGTTGGAGATGTATCAGATATGGGCCGTGTTGGAGATTGTGTATCATTTTAAATTGGCGCCGTATGAGCTATACGACTATAGGCCATACTGATATCTGCTCTGGTTTGAGGCAGCTCCAATACAACATGAATCATAGAACAGAAGACATGGCGCTTTTTGGTTGAGCATCTTAGCATATTGGTGGGAGGAGGAGGATCGGTTCGTTCACATTGAGCGCCTAATCTACAAAAACTAATGGTAGCGAGGCAATGTAAATACGAGCAAACATGTAGACAAGTCCCGGTCGACGTCAGTCTAAAATCCTGGGTCTTTCCTTGATATCCTGTGAAGCCGAGTTTATATAGTACCTACAAAGCCCATACCTGCAGAGATCCAGATGAAATAAGAGAGGGACTGGAGAGAGACGCAGCCATCGTCGCTTAGCGCCTTTTTCCTTAAAAGGCGAACCCATTGTTATTTGTTAATCAAGAGTTGATAAGAATAAGCATAAGTACGAAACCATAAGTAAGGTAGGATTACGATGATCTGATGGTTAACTGTGACGATAATTGGCAATAATGAATATTGTGCTTGAACAGTGCGGAGGGGTACAAACGCGTCCCTCCTCATCTTGACCTCCAACCATGACCTCCTGGACGCCGCAGCCAACAGCTCTACAGGAGATCCTGCAGACTATCCACGAATCAACTGACACTCGCAATGCCGCAGTTCAGCGCACCATAACTCACGTACGTGCTCATCGCCTCTCATTAGCAGGTTCACAGCCGTTCATATTCCGCTCATTTCGCAGAAATTGAACAACTTTACACGCGCCCCGGACTACGTCGCATACCTCGCGTATATCCTCTCTTCTCTGCCGCAGGAGGAAGACCGTATCCGGACCATTGCGGGCTATCTGCTGAAGAACAATGCCCGACTCATCCTTCGCGCCTCTCCCGATGTTTTGACCTTCGCGAAGTCCGCCGTCCTAGTGGCCTTCAACGATCCCTCGATCATGATTCGCAACGCGGCGGCACAGGACATCGTCGCGTTCCTGGGGATCCTGGAGCCTAGGAACTGGCCGGAGTGCTTGCAGCAGTTGGTGCATATGCTGGACGCGCCCAATGTAGATCAACAAGAGGTGCGTTCATACTTCAATGTGCCACTGTGCGTGGCGCCCAATTTCCTCCCGTTTCTCCGATCGAAAGGCCAAGTGCTACATGGTATTATCCATGGACCGTTCAGCCCACACGTGCGCAATATGCTCTATGTAACCCTTCTTTCGCTTTACGCGGTGGGAGATGCTTTTCGCGAGTGGCAACATGCTGGCTATTGGGTAAATGATACCCAGTTGTAGCAGATCACATTCGAGATGTACCGCGACTGTGATGTTACTGGCTAGGCACGCGTTGAGAACCAGCACGAAAAGGCACATGCTAGGCTACTGGGTGCACAGTCTGTTTTCCACGATGGTGTGGTCAGCGTCTCTCAGGCTACTACGAGAAATTTCAGACACTCCTTGCAAACATCGCGTGGATCAATTCTTGTAGTAGCCCGTTAAATGCTGCTTGCGCCGTTTAGCGAGGCTGATTAAGTCAACCATTCGATGAGTGCATACTCCGCCCCCCATGGTGCCCACACTTGCCTTTAATTGCGCGCGATACACATTGTGTAGTGCACTCTAGAGCCCGGATTTTTGCATCCGCCGGTGCCATAGACCCTCCGGGCGTGTTTGGAGTAGGAGACTAACTCTTTAAAATATCTAGGCCGCATTCAACGTCCTCGAGCGCGCATGCGAGGATTACCCGAGAAAGCTTGACGTCGAAATCAACGGTACTTGGCCGTTGGAGTACATGATCCCCAAGTTCATCGTCCTCTCGGAGCATCCGAACGCGAAAATGCGCGCACACGCGATCGCGTGTCTCTCGTACTTCGTGCCTATCGGCTGCCAGTCGCTCTTCGCACACATAGACACGTTCATCGCGTGTCTTTTCAAGCGTGCGTCGGACGAAGATTCGGCCGTGCGCAAGCACGTCTGCCAAGCACTTGTCCTCCTGCTCGCGTCGCGCCCGGAGAAGCTCATGCCGGAGATGGGCAACGTCGCCGAGTATATGCTCTACTCCACGAAGGACAAGCACGAGAACGTCGCGCTCGAGGCGTGCGAGTTCTGGCTCACGTTTGCGGAGGACCCGGATCTCGCGCCCTACCTCCACCCGCTTCTTGCCAAGGTCGCGCCCGTTCTGCTGGACTGCATGGTCTACAGTGAAGACGACCTTCTCTGGCTGCAAGGCGACGATGAAGATGCGGCCGTCCCCGACAAGGACACCGATATCAAACCGCGTCATTACGGGGGCAAGGCGCACGGATTTGAGCGCGACGCGAACGGAGATGATGGTTCCCAGAAGCGCGTCGGGGCATACGGCGAAGAACTTGACGAGGGCGAGGATGAGGACTACGACGACCTCGACGACGAGGACTTCGCGGACGAGATGTCAACGGAGTGGAACCTGCGCAAGTGCGCTGCTGCAGCGTTAGACGTGCTCGCAGTTCGCTTCGGCGCCGATCTGCTGAACGTGCTTCTTGAGCCGTTGAAGACCAAGCTGTGGAGCGATGATTGGCTCCAGCGGGAGAGCGGCATCCTCGCACTCGGGGCGATGGCAGAAGGTCCGGAACCAGTCACATGGGAGTCTCAAGGATCGGAATCTGACAGGCGATCCGCAGGGTGTATCGACGCCATCGAGCCTCACCTACCTACACTGGTCCCGTACTTGATCAACACCTTGAACGACCCCAAGGTACGTTCGGGCAGCTTCAACCTCGATGCGGAGTGTGCTCAATCTTAGTTTCACAGCCACTTGTGCGATCTATCACATGCTGGACCCTTGGCAGGTACGCTAGCTGGTGCACACAGCCGATCTCACCGGAACACAAGAACC